>CM040396.1:114281514-114341514 GCA_022702515.1 Ilyophis sp. 1 JC-2022
AAATGCACTATTTATCTTGTTAGCATTGAAGGTAATGTAAAAAACAATTTTATTAGTGGTCCAGAACTGAATCCTGTAATGCGATTGGTTGTGATCCCTGCTGTTCTCTGGTTTGGAGCTTGGCTGATGTGTGTCGTGCTTCTCTCTCTGACTCTGAAATAATTATTGAGGATAATGTATTTTACAGATGCATTTTCAGCCTTAGTGGTGATTCAGAACGAAGCTGTTTAATTGGTCCAATGGAGTTGGTCATGTGACGAAGATAGGCCCGTTCTTGTCTGACATGCAGCAAGATTCTATTTTGTTTAATTTCAAAAGAGCAAGGAAACATGTGCATGTCCATGAAAAAAATGTACTCTGTGTGTACAGAAGTGATTTTCTCAAGTAAGAAATATTTTGTTGGTTAATTTACAACACAATTATTTATGAAGAATCTTACACAGTGAATAGTAGGGCAGATATAACCTCAAGATACATTATGTTTGATATAATTCTATTGTGAAAATCTCTTCTGGTGAAACTTCTTGCTGAACTATACTTTTCATGATCATAAATATTATAATTTCATAATGTATATGAGTCCTATCTTTATGATACAGACAGCAGAGGTTCTGTCCAGGGGGATATTTTTGAGTACCGACCCCCTTGTCCAGTTGATGTAAGATTTATTTTTTAACACACAGTTTCAACAAAGGAGATCTTTCTTTTTTCCATCTTGATTTATAGGATACAAATCCGCTGCCTCTAGCAATCAGCTAGGTAATTTCCTTATATGGAATTCATTAATCTCAATTGGCTTCTTGGATCTTTAAGCAGGAAAGCGATGCTGGCTGAAATCATTAGAAAGGTGTTAAGGTCTGAATACCAAGACGTGTGTGTGCGTGTGTGTGTGTGTGTGTGTGTGTGTGTGTGTGTGTGTGTGTGTGCGTGTGTGTGTGTGTGTGTGTGTGTGTGTGTGTGTGTGTGTGTGTGTGTGTGTTTGTGTGTGTGTGTGTGTGTGTGTGTGTGTGTGAGTGTGTGTGTGTGTGTTGTGTGTGTGTGTGTGTGTGTGTCTGTGTGTGTGTGTCTGTGTGTGTGTGTGTGTGTGTGGGGGGGGAGACGCACGTACAAACGCCTGACTCACACTGGGCGTCTCCCAAACTCTCAACTGACTTTATTCTTTCCTAAAGGTGCTTTGTAAATTTGTCAGGTTCATAGGTTTGCCTTGTGCCACGTCAGTTCCACCTGTGTTTCTGTGCGAGAATGTTCTAGAGTCCTTAGTAGGATGTCTAAGGAAGGAATCAACCTTAAAAGTGTGGTCAGAGACAGTGAGTCACTGCCCGTCTCTCTGTGATTAGCGTGTGACTGACGCAGGGGTTCGGCTCTGGATGGGGTAACGCACGCCGATGCCAAAGATTCCGTCAGCGGGGACATGACAGAAAATGGAAGCAGACGCTCCTGTAACGGGCATAATTGACAGCTGAGACTTCGACGAACGCAGAAATAATGATCTCACAGCGAACGACTTCCATCGACGGGATAGAGCTCTGGAAACCCCTGGGAAGGTCACCGCCCGACCCAAACCGTTCTCCGTCCACGGGGAATTCCTGTTTCCCCCATGTTCTGTCAAAATAATGCAAACATTTCCTGGACATGGGGCCTTTGGTAGACTCTGTTTTAAATCATCGCTGTCAATTAAGCCAGCATGTTTCCCAGTAGTTTGCACATAATCCATTTAATTTTTGGCATGATTGCATTATCTATGTGATTAAGCTCAGAGTAGTGGTCTGAACTGAAATAGCTCTATATGCGATACGGGGATCCAGGCAGATGTCACGCAAGTTAAGATCACCACAGCCTGATCTATATGTTGTGATAAAGATAATTAAAAGATGAAAACTTGCAAATATTGGTTTGAATTGTATTATCTGCACAACTCTATGTTAATGTTATGTATAGTTACTCATATTTCTATGTTGCCATTTTTGCCCATAAATCTACACTCAATATCCCATAATGACAAAGTGAAAACATGTTTTTTAAATCTTTTGCAAATGTATGAAAAATCGAAAACTGAAATTTCTCATTTACATAAGTATTCATACCCTTTGCTTTAACATATTTTTAAAGTATCATATTTAAAAATACATGAAAGCAAAGGGTATGAATACTTATGTAAATGAGAAGTTTCAGTTTTTGATCTTTACATTTACAAAAATCTCTAAAAACATGTTTTCACTTTGTAGATATGGGTTATTAGTATAGATTGATGGGCAAAAATGGCAATTTTATCCATTTAAAATAAAATCTACAACACAATAAAGTGTGCAGAAAGTGAAGGGGTATGAATACTTTCAGGCACCACTGTATACCTGTTAGCATGTTATAACAGCTCTAACCAGTTATAACCACTGCAATGTTGCTTTCTGGATCAGTATATTAGTAGGCCTTCATGCTACTGGTCCAGGGGCATTTATAGCTGCACACACTCTTATTGAGAGTGATTTACACAGCTGACTTTCTGTACATATAATCCATGTATACAGCTGGATCTTTCCAGACTTGAGAATTAGGCCTACAGGGTTTATACACCATTTCTACAGTTATGAAATATTGAGCTTGTAATTTGTCAGTTAATTGGTTTTATCACTTTCTAAAAACTGGAAATACACCCAGATTTTAAACTTCACATTTTTAACACCACACACACGTAAAGAATGATAAATCCGACATTTATTTGTATAAAACTTTTTGACAAATAAATGTAATTTACAACCACGTAAAAATGTACTGACGCAATCCTGGTACCTCATTGACGGGTACAACAACAGTGTTTCATTTGGGAATTGAACCAGCAAACTCTGAATTAAAAGCACAGATACTTAAGCATTATACGACACTGCTGTTTGTTACACAGCTGGTCTACACTCGACTGTCCAAAGAAGGTGTGTAGCCTGCCTCAGAAACTACAGAGGTGCTTTGCGCAGAAGGCGGAGTTATGAGAGTAAAAGTGTCAGTAGTGCCATTGGACAGAGACTGACTAACATGTGTATATAGAATTATTCCGCTCAGAAACATATGAATAAACAGCAGCCTGTTGTGTCAGTGAAGATGAACTCAGCATCTTTCTCAAAAGCCCATAATGGCCTATAGTCTTTATTGTTATGTTTCTCAAGAGGCTGGGTGATGTGCATAAAAACTGAAGCTTTTGGGGTCTTCATATTTTATTTAAACCTTACCTGACCATTTAAATGAGAACCTGGGCTCTGAATCCATATTGAATGAATATGGGAAGAGATTCCTGCAGTTATATCATCATATATTATTATCATCATATATTATTATCATCATATATTATTATCATCATATATTATCAAAGAGAGTTTTATTGCAAGTGGGTCATTGGTCTCAAAGAAAGCTTCAGCCCATGATGCACATCATGGGCCAAACTTATCATTTATATTTAAAATGGTGAATAAGAACATTTACTGGTGGTCCTCAGTTTTTAATAAATCAAAAACACCCCCAATGAGTGCATTATATCATAAAGCAAATCCCATTTGGAATTTCTTTATATATTTACAGCAAATGAAAACTGGCCGTTCTCTGTGAAACTCCTACATGTTGAGATGTTTCAGGTTCTTTATCTCACCGCTTTATCTTTAACCCTAACCCTCTACCACTCCAGACAACATCGTTCTGTATGCGTGACCTTCTTCAGTTCATAGTTGGTGGTAAAAGAATAACTTTCTCAGAGATGACATTTGTTTGATAGCATGTCTGCTGTTATAGTTTTCAGTTATCACTAAGATATGGAAACATTCCAGTGCACAAATCAACGTAACAGTCTACATAATTTACCTGAAAGTGTGTTCATGTCAAATCATTTACACCACATTCCAGTTGTGAAACTGTCCACATAATGCCTGCTGTTTTGATTTGAGAATGTTCCAAAAGTAGCTATCGTAGGTTTCCTGCATATAACCTGCAGCTGTTGTTATGATTCTAGGGCTACATGCAACCACAGAATGGATCAACATTATGCATCACATAAAATGTGCCACTTTATCTGCGTAAAACGTAATTCCACCATAGGGTTGGTTCATCAGGCGAGGGCGGCCAACAACCGGTGACGGAGGCACGCGTCCCAATGGGGCATGTAATGACGTATTAGCTATTATCGAATCTGGTTGCCTTCCTGTGTAATGAAAAGTATTGAGATGTATAAAACGAGACAACGGGAGCGCAAAACCTACGAGAAACTGACTGGACCAGCGGGAGTGACATTGAGCGGAGTGTGCCCTTGCCTTTCGGGGATACTTCAGCCATCGCCTGCCTAATAAAACCCGGCTATCAGCACCACGGACAGCTCCTGTCAAAGACGCACAATATTTAAACGCACATGTGAGTACAACAAGTTTGTGGCGCGTTGTGTTTGTTGGTCAGGATCCTCATTTGTTGCTTTTTATACATTTAAGGTTAATGTCATCCAGATAGTTTTTATTTTTCAAATTGTTCCCTGTTAAAATAAATATAAAAGTGGGCTACCTGTGTAAGAGATCCGTTACTCTAAAAAGGTATGTCTGGTTACACCTGGAACGATTGTTTACTAGCGTAAGTGGCTGATAACGTTGCCTTCATATTTAGTGAACTGTGTTTCTGATACTCCGCTACTTTCGGTATTTGTAGTAAACTAGTGATACTTTAGTCGGTTTGTATCGTACATGTTTTTGGAATTATGTAAAATTTTTCTCAATGAAACATGAAATAATTCGTGATACTTAATCATGTCACATGAAAAGCTATGTGGATAGCTGGTGATATGTTATCTGCTCTCGGTAACACTGAAAAGGATAACCGAGATACTTATATTCATTTTTGTGTCGTACTTTCTCTTGTAATAATTTATTAGATATTCTCAGAGTGAAGATTGAAAATCCGAAACAACTGCGGATTAACACATTCCGCTCTCGCGCAGATTGAAAGCGATGTTACCAAGGAACGGCTCCCATCTTCTTCTCCTGATAGCTTTGTGCAGCGTGTTGTATACCCGGACCCTGAGTCTACCGTATCCATCTATGAGGTATGATTTCTCTCAGTGTGTGAAACACCGCACAACTGTCTGTCCTATACACAAATATACAGGTACCGTTACCGACAAAAGCTACCTTTGCGTAATTAGATTGAACAATGCAAATTCCAACACCTGAGGACATAATAAAAATGCAATGTGTATTGTGTCTATTATATAGTATCTTTCTAAACAGTTTATGTCAAATGGAAACGTCTATATATTACATCTATTTACGTTCTCTCTCTTTGACAGTATTCGCAATTAGCCTATCCTTTGCCGGATAGATTTTTTGCCGGATAGATTTTCTATGTGCCATTGGGGAACTCAAATTTGCTAAAATTTTGCGACGAACTACAGATACTCAAAAATAAAGGATTGATATTAATCGCTTTTGAGTATTCAATAAGAGTACATTTAAATTTCAGACTAACTTATAATATGTGTTTAAATGAATTGAACCCTTTTTTTAAAATAACTGATCTATTGCTGTACACAAAGTAAGTCGGGTTTTCACTTTTGTAAAGTAGGCTATCAGAATAACTGAAGATGGATAGCCTATTCTATTCCAGAAATAAGTTACGCGTGTTCAGAGATGTAAAGTTTCAGAAATGTTTCTCCAGTTGAATAACAGTAAACACGCTCTGAATTATTTCTATTTTTATTCTTTTTTTTTTACGAAGTATTGGTAATTAATTATTTTGTTACAATTATCTAATTATTGTTGATCCACAGGTTGGGAAAGCTTGAAAGCAATAACGAGAACGACTGGACAAAGAGTCCCTCAGATTCACTTCCAGAGAACTATAAACTTTACTACGATTTTTCAAACGCGGCAGCAGCAGCAAGGTAAGGGTTTAATCTAAATCATTTTATATTTATATTTTTTTATTGTCTCGTTAGTGATTCGGTTCGTATGAACATTAATGACAGAGAAAATAATTATGTGTCTGTGAAATGTGCCGCTACGAATAGCCTACAAATGTTGTAAACCCGATCTACAGCAGTTGTTATCAGACCTTATTTACATTTGAATGTATTCGTGCGAATTTCAATTGTATTTTCAAAGTTTGTATTTGTTGATTTGTATTTTTTGCAGACCTACAAGACACGCGGACGGTCTTTTCACAAGCGGATATAGCAAACTTCTTGGGCAGCTATCCGCCAGGCGGTACCTGGAATCTTTAATTGGGAAAAGAGTGAGGTAAACTTGGGTTTATATGGGATTGTTTGTTTGATGTATTTTAAAAATAAAACTGCTACAACCGAATGCGCAGTTCTCCCTATTCTGCGTATTTAATTGAGGTTTTGAACAGGTCAGAACTCCATTCCCAAACGCAACAACTGAATTTTGTAGGGATTGTACGTTCATTGAATGACCGTATCTTTTCAATAATTTAGCGATTTTCCTAAATATTGCCGATGATAACCGGGTTAATGAAGGAATGGAGAGCTTGGGATTGTTATATTGTATAAGTAGGCTAGGCTACGCCATTTCACCGATCGTGAGAGGCGCTAAGAGAATGTGGGGTGCAAGACATGAGTATTGCAATAAAACAATGAATTCCCTAAGTACATTCGCCATACATTGACCAAAATGTTTGCAAATGCCTATTTTTAATTGGGACTATTTTTAAAGTACTAATGAAAACATTAAGATATTGTTCAATCAGCCCAGTTCACACAAACTGACCAACATTTCTTTCCGTTTTTACTTAAAGGTTTTACGCAAATCATTGTGTGATTTTAGAGCTCAGTCACTAAAATAATCACAAATCTCCAAATCAATCAAAACATGGAATGGGAGCCGACACTTTTATTTTTGATAAATTGCGACAAAGCACTGGGCGCACTGGAATGTACGTAATTTCAACAGAATTCAAACTATTGCGATGTAAAATCTTTTCTCTGTGTAATTCTAGCAATGAGTTGATGGAAGAACAGATGCCAGTGAAGCGTCATTCGGACGCCATTTTTACAGATAACTACAGTCGCTTCCGGAAACAAATGGCTGTGAAGAAGTATCTGAACTCTGTGCTCACAGGAAAGCGGAGGTAGGAGCCTGATGACTAGAAATCAAAGAGACCAGAGGGTACACGACGAAGCAAGATCCATGACTTAGCTGGATAACTGCACTGAGAAAAAACTGTAACAGCTCGTTTTACTTCAGTCGATGTTCCAGAATTTGTATGGTTCCGGTTCCTCCGTGCAGTTATCCAGCTAACTCCGTAATTCTGCTTCGTAGTATACCCACATCACTCTTTCCAGAGAAAAACTGGGGTGGGAGTGTACAATAATGGTTTGGGAAATGGGCTTGTAACGTCTTGGTTAGATTTGCAGGCACTGTCATTGTACCCTTGAGAAAGGCACTTTTCTGAATTGCCTCTGTACATGTTCAGCGGAATAAACGTAATGTATGTAAAAAAGAAACAAGCAAACAAACAAAAAACAAACCAAGGAAGTTAGCTGTACTCTGGATCTGTTAAATACCTACATATTAAGATCTATTCATATGTATTATAATGAAATAATAGCATCAAATAAAAGTAATCATTAATGTGCAATGAAGTCTTAGAACCTGTTTTTGTTTTCGATAAGAAACTAGTTCAGATGTACCAAATAAGGTACAATGAGTTAACCAATCATCTGCTGTCATTGATTCATTAAGGTACAGTGAGTTAACCAATCATCTGCTGTCATTGATTCATTAACTGTTAAGTGAAAGTCTACATCAGCAGACCCCGCGTCTCTATCTCTCTGTTCCATTAGAATATTATTTGTTTATAATTTACAGTTTGATGTCTTTAATATTTTTTCTCCGGCAGCCAAGAAGACCCTTCAAATTTGGAGGAGCCCCCCAGAAATGACCCCCCCTTTCCAGGGAGCTACGATGATGTCAGTGTGGACGAACTCCTCAGTCATCTTCCATTGGTAGGCCCCAAATCATACTATAGTATAGTACAGTCACCACTAGTCTCATCCATGGGGCCCCACGTCATACTATAGTATAGTACAGTCACCACTAGTCTCATCCATGGGGCCCCAAATTATACTATAGTATAGTACAGTCACCACTAGTCTCATCCATGGGGCCCCAAATTATACTATAGTATAGTACAGTCACCACTAGTCTCATCCATGGGGCCCCACATCATACTATAGTATAGTACAGTCACCACTAGTCTCATCCATGACATAACCAGCAGGTATAAATGAGTCAAACCTGGCATTGACTCAACGCACCTTTCTGTCATTAGACAGCGGTTACCGTGGAGAAGAACTATGAAGCATGATGAAGCAGCCAATCCCAACCTGCCTTCAGAGCAGGCCTTTCCAAAACTGACTAATGAGCAATGAGCTTTTGTAATTCTCTCTGCTCTTATTGGTCAAATACACTCTGCACAAAATTATGATCACAACTAATTTTAGTGCGGTTGTATCAAAGAAATAACTTGAGATCATAAAAACACATAATCAGAAGAACAGGCTAATCAGCCCACAAGACTCGTCATTTCCTACAGGCAGGAAACACAGGCAGACCGTCATGCGGAAAACAGCACATTCTACACGTGACACGTTCACATTTGATCTGGCTGTTCCTGATTAATGATGTCAAATTTTCTGTTTGTCATATTTTTATTTTTCAGACGCTCTGAGGAAAGCTCACCCCATCTCTATCAAGAGCCTCACCATCACTCTTCATGATTGATTCACCGTTTAAAGACCATTTAGCTAAAAACGTCAGTATTAAAACCAAAACAGATATCACAAAGTAACAAAAAATGTGTGAAAAACCTGGCTCTTATATACAAAGTAAATGTTTACATTGTACATATATACTTTAGTTAAAGTTTAAATTGTACATATTGTGTGTTGGCCGTGGACCAGAGGCAGTTTTTTTGAACTAGTCTGCTGTAAATGGTAGTTCAATAAATGCATTGAATTGAGCACTACAATACTGGGCATAGTACAATCATATTGTATTATTGAGATGAAGACCACATAAAGATCCACAATTATGCATATAATTAGTTTGTATTCACGTAGAATTATATCAATACATGCATGTATACTCATATGAAGAATTAAGTGATGCAAGATTGGACCACCACATAATAGAAGTCAGTTTATTTTGTAAATCAGAATAATTTTATATGAAATTATTTATGTACCTTTATGTCCATAGGCCATACGTAAAACTTAGAGGAAAATGAAAAATGTTTATTATTATGTTCTATACATTATAAATGTTTATTATTATGTTCTATACATTATAAATGTTTGTAAGCCATAAAAGCCACTTTTTAGAAATAAAAGCATTCTTCCAAACATTGGCACATCCCATATTCCATCAGCCAATATGTTCACTCCAAGCACGAATGAGGACAGGAGTAGCTGCTTCCTCCAGGATTAGAGAAGTGACTTTTTAATTTTACAATTTGAAAAATAGAGAAATGATCTGTCTGATCTCCTGCATATCAAAATAAAGTCAAATTCTCCGCCCTTTTGATGAAGCACAGGGTCTGTTCGTTACTGATGATCACAAAGCACAGGGTCTGTTCGTTACTGATGATCACAAAGCACAGGGTCTGTTTGTTACTGATAATCACAAAGCACAGGGTCTGTTCGTTACTGATGATCACAAAGCACAGGGTCTGTTCGTTACTGATGATCACAAAGCACAGGGTCTGTTCATTACTGATGATCACAAAGCACAGGGTCTGTTTGTTACTGATGATCACAAAGCGCAGGGTCTGTTCGTTACTGATGATCACAAAGCAAAGGGTCTGTTCGTTACTGATGATCACAAAGCACAGGGTCTGTTCGTTACTGATGATCACAAAGCACAGGGTCTGTTCATTACTGATGATTACAAAGCACAGGGTCTGGTCGGTACTGATGATCACAAAGCACAGGGTCTGTTCGTTACTGATGATCACAAAGCACAGGGTCTGTTCATTACTGATGATTACAAAGCACAGGGTCTGTTCGTTACTGATGATCACAAAGCACAGGGTCTGTTCGTTACTGATGATCACAAAGCACAGGGTCTGTTCATTACTGATGATTACAAAGCACAGGGTCTGGTCGGTACTAATGATCACAAAGCACAGGGTCTGTTCGTTACTGATGATCACAAAGCACAGGGTCTGTTCGTTACTGATGATCACAAAGCACAGGGTCTGTTCGTTACTGATGATCACAAAGCACAGGGTCTGTTCGTTACTGATGATCACAAAGCACAGGGTCTGTTCGTTACTGATGATCACAAAGCACAGGGTCTGTTCGTTACTGATGATCACAAAGCACAGGGTCTGTTCGTTACCGATGATCACAAAGCACACGGTCTGTTCGTTACCGATGATCACAAAGCACAGGGTCTGTTCGTTACCGATGATCACAAAGCACAGGGTCTGTTCGTTACTGATGATCACAAAGCACAGGGTCTGTTCGTTACTGATGATCACAAAGCACAGGGTATGTTCGTTACTGATGATCACAAAGCACAGGGTCTGTTCGTTACTGATGATCACAAAGCACAGGGTCTGTTCGTTACTGATGATCACAAAGCACAGAGTCTGTTCGTTACTGATGATCACAAAGCACAGGGTCTGTTCGTTACTGATGATCACAAAGCACAGGGTCTGTTCGTTACTGATGATTACAATGCACAGGGTCTGGTCGGTACTGATGATCACAAAGCACAGGGTCTGTTCATTACTGATGATTACAAAGCACAGGGTCTGTTCGTTACTGATGATCACAAAGCACAGGGTCTGTTCGTTACTGATGATCACAAAGCACAGGGTCTGTTCATTACTGATGATTACAAAGCACAGGGTCTGGTCGGTACTGATGATCACAAAGCACAGGGTCTGTTCGTTACTGATGATCACAAAGCACAGGGTCTGTTCGTTACTGATGATCACAAAGCACAGGGTCTGTTCGTTACTGATGATCACAAAGCACAGGGTCTGTTCGTTACTGATGATTACAAAGCACAGGGTCTGTTTGTTACTGATGATCACAAAGCACAGGGTCTGTTCGTTACTGATGATCACAAAGCACAGGGTCTGTTCCTTACTGATGATTACAAAGCACAGGGTCTGGTCGGTACTGATGATCACAAAGCACAGGGTCTGTTCGTTACTGATGATCACAAAGCACAGGGTCTGTTCGTTACTGATGATCACAAAGCACAGGGTCTGTTCGTTACTGATGATTACAAAGCACAGGGTCTGGTCGGTACTGATGATCACAAAGCACAGGGTCTGTTCGTTACTGATGATCACAAAGCACAGGGTCTGTTCGTTACTGATGATCACAAAGCACAGGGTCTGTTCGTTACTGATGATCACAAAGCACAGGGTCTGTTCGTTACTGATGATTACAAAGCACAGGGTCTGTTTGTTACTGATGATCACAAAGCACAGGGTCTGTTCGTTACTGATGATCACAAAGCACAGGGTCTGTTCCTTACTGATGATTACAAAGCACAGGGTCTGGTCGGTACTGATGATCACAAAGCACAGGGTCTGTTCGTTACTGATGATCACAAAGCACAGGGTCTGTTCGTTACTGATGATCACAAAGCACAGGGTCTGTTCGTTACTGATGATCACAAAGCACAGGGTCTGTTCGTTACTGATGATCACAAAGCACAGGGTCTGTTCGTTACTGATGATCACAAAGCACAGGGTCTGTTCGTTACTGATGATCACAAAGCACAGGGTCTGTTCGTTACCGATGATCACAAAGCACAGGGTCTGTTCGTTACCGATGATCACAAAGCACACGGTCTGTTCGTTACCGATGATCACAAAGCACAGGGTCTGTTCGTTACCGATGATCACAAAGCACAGGGTCTGTTCGTTACTGATGATCACAAAGCACAGGGTCTGTTCGTTACTGATGATCACAAAGCACAGGGTCTGTTCGTTACTGATGATCACAAAGCACACGGTCTGTTCGTTACTGATGATCACAAAGCACAGGGTCTGTTCGTTACTGATGATCACAAAGCACAGGGTCTGTTCGTTACTGATGATCACAAAGCACAGGGTCTGTTCGTTACTGATGATCACAAAGCACAGAGTCTGTTCGTTACTGATGATCACAAAGCACAGGGTCTGTTCGTTACTGATGATCACAAAGCACACGGTCTGTTCGTTACTGATGATCACAAAGCACAGAGTCTGTTCGTTACTGATGATCACAAAGCACAGGGTCTGTTCATTACTGATGATCACAAAGCACAGAGTCTGTTCGTTACTGATGATCACAAAGCTGCATAGACATATTGCTGCACTTTTTTTTGGGTACCGCCTAAACCAAGGATAATTTCAGCCACTCTGGCATTTCAGATAAAACTCTGGCATCCAAATCTCTCTTTGGTCATCATACACACGTAATGCATTTTGATTGAGCCCATCTCTCACAGTGAGATCGATTCTCAAAGGAAAACAGTAATTTTAGCAAAAGGCTAATTGTTTTTAGAGAGGTGTTGCTAAGATACGTTATTCCAACCGTTTATATAAAATACAAATTTCCTTTTTGAATGAATGTAACTTATAATATATGCAGTTAATAATAAAAAAAACTACTTGTGCAAAGCTATTTATGTGTGGTTTTTTGCAGTTAAACATAATTTAATAGCCTTCAAGCAGAGAGGGGTACAGACTGTACCCCACTCTGCTTTCCCCCTGTCTGACCCCATCTCTATCTGTACCCCACTCTGCTTTCCCCTGTCTGACCCCATCTCTATCTGTACCCCACTCTGCTTTCCCCTGTCTGACCCCATCTCTATCTGTACCCCTCTCTGCCCTGTCTGACCCCATCTCTATCTGTACCCCTCTCTGCTTTCCCCCTGTCTGACCCCATCTCTATCTGTACCTCTCTCTGCTTTCCACCTGTCTGACCCCATCTCTATCTGTACCCCTCTCTGCTTTCCCCCTTTCTGACCCCATCTCTATCTGTACCCCTCTCTGCTTTCCCCTGTCTGACCCCATCTCTATCTGTACCCCTCTCTGCTTTCCCCTGTCTGACCCCATCTCTATCTGTACCCCTCTCTGCCCTGTGTGACCCCATCTCTATCTGTAACCCTCTCTGCTTCCCCCTGTCTGACCCCATCTCTATCTGTACCCCTCTCTGCTTTCCCCCTGTCTGACCCCATCTCTATCTGTACCTCTCTCTGCTTTCCACCTGTCTGACCCCATCTCTATCTGTACCCCTCTCTGCCCTGTCTGACCCCATCTCTATCTGTACCCCTCTCTGCTTTCCCCTGTCTGACCCCATCTCTATCTGTACCCCTCTCTGCTTTCTCTCTGTCTGACCCCATCTCTATCTGTACCCCTCTCTGCTTTCCCCTGTCTGACCCCATCTCTATCTGTACCCCTCTCTGCTTTCCCCCTGTCTGACCCCATCTCTATCTGTACCCCTCTCTGCTTTCCCCCTGTCTGACCCCATCTCTATCTGTACCCCTCTCTGCTTTCTCTCTGTCTGACCCCATCTCTATCTGTACCCCTCTCTGCTTTCCCCCTGTCTGACCCCATCTCTATCTGTACCCCTCTCTGCTTTCCCCCTTTCTGACCCCATCTCTATCTGTACCCCTCTCTGCTTTCCCCTGTCTGACCCCATCTCTATCTGTACCCCTCTCTGCTTTCCCCTGTCTGACCCCATCTCTATCTGTACCCCTCTCTGCCCTGTGTGACCCCATCTCTATCTGTAACCCTCTCTGCTTCCCCCTGTCTGACCCCATCTCTATCTGTACCTCTCTCTGCTTTCCACCTGTCTGACCCCATCTCTATCTGTACCCCTCTCTGCCCTGTCTGACCCCATCTCTATCTGTACCCCTCTCTGCCCTGTCTGACCCCATCTCTATCTGTACCCCTCTCTGCTTTCCCCCTGTCTGACCCCATCTCTATCTGTACCCCTCTCTGCTTTCCCCCTGTCTGACCCCATCTCTATCTGTACCTCTCTCTGCTTTCCACCTGTCTGACCCCATCTCTATCTGTACCCCTCTCTGCCCTGTCTGACCCCATCTCTATCTGTACCCCTCTCTGCTTTCCCCTGTCTGACCCCATCTCTATCTGTACCCCTCTCTGCTTTCTCTCTGTCTGACCCCATCTCTATCTGTACCCCTCTCTGCTTTCCCCTGTCTGACCCCATCTCTATCTGTACCCCTCTCTGCTTTCCCCCTGTCTGACCCCATCTCTATCTGTACCCCTCTCTGCTTTCCCCCTGTCTGACCCCATCTCTATCTGTACCCCTCTCTGCTTTCTCTCTGTCTGACCCCATCTCTATCTGTACCCCTCTCTGCTTTCCCCCTGTCTGACCCCATCTCTATCTGTACCCCTCTCTGCTTTCCCCCTGTCTGACCCCATCTCTATCTGTACCCCTCTCTGCTTTCCCCTGTCTGACCCCATCTCTATCTGTACCCCTCTCTGCTTTCCCCTGTCTGACCCCATCTCTATCTGTACCCCTCTGCCCTGTGTGACCCCATCTCTATCTGTAACCCTCTCTGCTTCCCCCTGTCTGACCCCATCTCTATCTGTACCCCTCTCTGCTTTCCACCTGTCTGACCCCATCTCTATCTGTACCCCTCTCTGCTTTCCCCCTGTCTGACCCCATCTCTATCTGTACCCCTCTCTGCTTTACCCCTGTCTGACCCCATCTCTATCTGTACCCCTCTCTGCTTTCCCCTGTCTGACCCCATCTCTATCTGTACCCCACTCTGCTTTCCCTCTCACTGTCTGAATAAAGTTTACTCCAGAACCAGGCTTACGGGCCTCTGGCCCTATCTAACCCACGGTACTCCAGAACCAGGCTTACGGGCCTCTGGCCCTATCTAACCCACAGTACTCCAGAACCAGGCTTATGGACCTCTGGCCCTATCTAACCCACAGTGCAGCAGAACCAGGCTTATGGACCTCTGGCCCTATCTAACCCACAGTACTCCAGAACCAGGCTTATGGACCTCTGGCCCTATCTAACCCGCAGTACTCCAGAACCAGGCTTATGGACCTCTGGCCCTATCTAACACACAATACTCCAGAATCAGGCTTATGAACCTCTGGCCCTATCTAATACACAATACTCCAGAACCAGGCTTATGGACCTCTGGCCCTATCTAACCCACAGTACTCCAGAACCAGGCTTATGGCCCTCTGGCCCTATCTAACCCACAGTACTCCAGAATCAAGCTTATGGACCTCTGACCCTATCTAACCAGTAGTACTCCAGAACCAGGCTTATAGACCTCTGGCCCTATCTAACCCACAGTACAGCAGAACCAGGCTTATGGACCTCTGGCCCTATCTAACCCACAGTACAACAGAACCAGGCTTATGGACCGCTGGCCCTATCTAACCCGCAGTACTCCAGAATCAAGCTTATGGACCTCTGGCCCTATCTAACCAGTCGTACTCCAGAACCAGGCTTATGGACCTCTGGCCCTATCTAACCCACAGTACTACAGAACCAGGCTTATGGACCTCTGGCCTTATCTAACACACAGTGCAACAGAACCAGGCTTATGGACCTCTGGCTCTATCTAACCCACAGTACTCCAGAATCAAGCTTATGGACCTCTGGCCCTATCTAACCCACAGTACTCCAGAACCAGGCTTATGGACCTCTGGCCCTATCTAACCCACAGTACTCCAGAATCAAGCTTATGGACCTCTGGCCCTATCTAACCAGTCGTACTCCAGAACCAGGCTTATGGACCTCTGGCCCTATCTAACCCACAGTACTACAGAACCAGGCTTATGGACCTCTGGCCTTATCTAACACACAGTACAACAGAACCAGGCTTATGGACCTCTGGCTCTATCTAACCCACAGTACTCCAGAATCAAGCTTATGGACCTCTGGCCCTATCTAACCCACAGTACTCCAGAACCAGGCTTATGGACCTCTGGCCCTATCTAACCCACAGTACTCCAGAACCAGGCTTATGGACCTCTGGCCCTATCTAACCCACAGTACAACAGAACCAGGCTTATGGACCTCTGGCTCTATCTAACCCACAGTACTCCAGAATCAAGCTTATGGACCTCTGGCCCTATCTAACCCATTCAGAGTTAGATATTGAAATGTTGCCCCTGGGTTGGTGCAGAAGTTCTTTGTTCTTTAACAATTTCACAGCAGCACAGTGAGTCAGTGGCACTTAAATCTGAAAGTTAGCGGTAAACATGGACCTATTTGTAATAACCTAAATGCCATATACTTAGAATATTCTGCTTTGCTGTAAAACAATGGTAGCCTTTATGCACATTTGTTTGAGTGTAATTTGAAGAGGCTCCCCACTTTGAAACAATTACACTGTTAATCGTACGCTCCTATTGTGGCTCATTAGAAAAATGTGCTGGTTCTGAATGGCAGCAATGAGTCAGCGTGATGACATGTGTTAAACTGAACAAGATATTTGAACACAAATTAGTCACAAATGTCAAAAGCAATGCATCGCCTAGACAAACCTCCAAATCTGATGATATGAATTGGTATGAACTAAAGTATTCTCAAATTTAGAAGCTTAACCAAGCAGCTTTCATGCTACATCAACATACATCAAGTCATTTAGTGACCGGGGCAACTTCTGAGAATTCAACGATATTTGAAAATGGCTTCTTTCCACAGGCTTATGGGAACATGGCAGCACGGTAGTGCAGCAGGCTTATGGGTAATATTTAGTTTTGGGATGTTAGAACATGGCGGCACGGTGGTGCAGTGGTTAGCACTGTCGCCTCACAGTAAGAAAGTACAGAGTTTGAATCCCAGCCGAAAGCTTTTCTGTGTGGAGTTTGCATGTTCTCTCCGTGTCCAGACTAAATTGCCCATCGGTATGAGTGTGTGAGTGAATGGTGTGTGTGCCCTGCAATGGATTGGTAAACTGCCCCCCCCCCGACAGCCCTGATCAGGAGTAAGCGGGGTAGATAATGGGTAGATAATGGATGGATGATGGATGAATGAATGGATGTTGGAACATGGGCTATACCAAGGTTCCCTAAACCAGATCCTGGAGAGGATTTTAAATCAGTTCAATGTGTTCGGACCTAAGAAACCAGGTGATGTGACATAACTGGGAATAAACTACATTAATTGTTAAAAATAAGAATTAAAAATAGCACCAGCAGTTCTCCGGGGCAAAAGTGGTAGACCCCTGTTGGTGGCAGACCTCTGGGTTAATGGTAGACCCCTGGGGGTGGTAGACCCTCTGGGGTAATGGTAGAGCTCTGGGGTCTATGGGTAGACCCTCTGGGGTAATGGTAGAGCCCTGGGGTCTATGGGTAGACCCTTTGGTAAATGGTAAATGGACTGCACTTATATAGTGCCTTTATCTAAAGCGCTTTACAATGGCCTCTCACTCACTCGTTCACACACATTCACACACTAATGGCGGCAGCTGCCATGCAAGGTGCTAGCCTGCTCATTGGGAGCAATTTGGGGTTCAGTGTCTTGCCCAAGGACACTTCGACATGTGGACAGGAGGAGCCAGGGATCGAACCACCAACCCTGCGATCAGCAGATGCCCCACTCTACCTCCTGAGCCACAGCCGCCCTATGCCCTTTGGGGTAATGGTAGAACCCTGGGGTCTATGGGTAGACCCTCTGGGGTAATGGCAGAGCCCTGGGGTCTATGGGTAGACACTCTGGGGTAATGGTAGAGCCTTGGGGTCTATGGGTAGACTTTTTGGGGTAATGGTAGAGCTCTGGGGTCTATGGGTAGACCCTCTGGGGTATTGGTAGAGCCCTGAGGTCTATGGGTAGACCCTCTGTGGTAATGGTAGAGCCCTGGCGTCTATGGGTCGACTCTTTGGGGTAATGGTAGACCCTCTGGGGTAATGGTAGAGCCCTGGGGTCTATGGGTAGACTCTTTGGGGTAATGGTAGACCCTCTGGGGTAATGGTAGAGCCCTGGGGTCTATGGATAGACTCTCTGGGTTAATGGTAGAGCCCTGGAATCTATGGGTAGACCCTCTGGGGTAATGGTAGAGCCCTGGTGTCTATGGGTAGACCCTCTGGGGTAATGGTAGACCCTCTGGGGGTAATGGTAAGGTGCTCATTCCCACCCCATGATCTCAATCCCACCTGTGAGGATGGCAGCTGAGGCTGTAATAGAACAGCATAACTGGACAGAGAGAGAAGCACCTGCAGAGTGACTGCGCAGCTCAGCTACAGGACTGCAGAGTGACTGTGCAGCTCAGCTACAGGACTGCAGAGTGACTGTGCAGCTCAGCTACAGGACTGCAGAGTGACTGTGGCAATGGGAAAGACCTAATTTCAATTGGTTGAAAAAGAAAAAGAAATTATGGAAATAACAAATATTTAACAAATAAGGTTAAAAAACAAATATTTAACAAAAAAGGTTTGTGAAAAGATGAATTGTTTAATTTGTTTTTCATTCATCTCTTCAGAGTTAACCATATTCATTGTTGTATAAAAAACATAATTTGAAGAGACAGGAGACCAGAAAAGTTTGTTTTGCGCCACTTAATTTGTCAGATCAGATTGTCATCTCCCTGTTGCCGGGGGCGATGAGGCATTGAGGGGAGAGCGGTGGGATGGTGACTAATCCAGAAGTAAAGGATTTTTTTAGCATCTCTTCTGAAAATCTCATCTGAGCTGAACAATTCCCACACAATCAGGTCTGAAATTTTGGACCCTGTGCTATTAAGAAAGTTGAGAGAGTAGGAAAGGTTGCAGAGTAAAAAACAAGCTCCCGAAGAGGAATAGAATCTGCACCCTACTGCCTGATCATTTTACATTTCAAGGTCAGGAAATGAAAAGCCTTGGCTCTCTTCAACCAGCTTACATTTGGGCAGAAAAAAGCATATTTGCAAAAGCCCCTTCACAGCCAGGAAGGGGAGACACTCGGACAGCCAGGAAGGGGGAAAAAACCAAATGTGGGACACAAGAAGCCCAGCTTCACATTTTTTATATGACTGAGATCCGCCTTACAATGTCAAGATCCTCATATCCAGTACCCAGTCATTATCTACTGAGAAAAATCTATTTTCTTTCAACCCAAAAAAGTAGTGCTTCAGACATTCAATTACCTTCAGGTGTGGAAATGCAAGATGCATTCACTCTGATATCACTACGCTGTGTCCAGCAAAACTCTCTGTTCTGTAAGCTCTTATATCACTACGCTGTGTCCAGCAAAACTCTCTGTTCTGTAAGCTTTTATATCACTACGCTGTGTCCAGCAAAACTCTCCGTTCTGTAAGCTTTTATATCACTACGCTGTGTCCAGCAAAACTCTCCATTCTTTAAGCTCTTATATCACTACGCTGTGTCCAGCAAAACTCTCCGTTCTGTAAGCTCTTATATCACTACGCTGTGTCCAGCAAAACTCTCCGTTCTGTAAGCTCTTATATCACTACGCTGTGTCCAGCAAAACTCTCCATTCTTTAAGCTCTTATATCACTACGCTGTGTCCAGCAAAACTCTCCGTTCTGTAAGCTTTTATATCACTATGCTGTGTCCAGCAAAACTCTCCGTTCTGTAAGCTCTTATATCACTATGCTGTGTCCAGCAAAACTCTCCATTCTTTAAGCTCTTATATCACTACGCTGTGTCCAGCAAAACTCTCCATTCTTTAAGCTCTTATATCACTACGCTGTGTCCAGCAAAACTCTCCGTTCTGTAAGCTCTTATATCACTACGCTGTGTCCAGCAAAACTCTCCATTCTTTAAGCTCTTATATCACTACGCTGTGTCCAGCAAAACTCTCCATTCTTTAAGCTCTTATATCACTACGCTGTGTCCAGCAAAACTCTCCATTCTTTAAGCTCTTATATCACTACGCTGTGTCCAGCAAAACTCTCCATTCTTTAAGCTCTTATATCACTACGCTGTGTCCAGCAAAACTCTCCGTTCTTTAAGCTCTTATATCACTACGCTGTGTCCAGCAAAACTCTCCATTCTTTAAGCTCTTATATCACTACGCTGTGTCCAGCAAAACTCTCCGTTCTTTAAGCTCTTATATCACTACGCTGTGTCCAGCAAAACTCTCCGTTCTGTAAGCTCTTATATCACTACGCTGTGTCCAGCAAAACTCTCCATTCTTTAAGCTCTTATATCACTACGCTGTGTCCAGCAAAACTCTCCGTTCTGTAAGCTCTTATATCACTACGCTGTGTCCAGCAAAACTCTCCGTTCTTTAAGCTCTTATATCACTACGCTGTGTCCAGCAAAACTCTCCATTCTTTAAGCTCTTATATCACTACGCTGTGTCCAGCAAAACTCTCCGTTCTTTAAGCTCTTATATCACTACGCTGTGTCCAGCAAAACTCTCCATTCTTTAAGCTTTTATATCACTATGCTGTGTCCAGCAAAACTCTCCATTCTGTAAGCTCTTATATCACTACGCTGTGTCCAGCAAAACTCTCCATTCTTTAAGCTTTTATATCACTATGCTGTGTCCAGCAAAACTCTCCATTCTGTAAGCTCTTATATCACTACGCTGTGTCCAGCAAAACTCTCCGTTCTTTAAGCTCTTATATCACTACGCTGTGTCCAGCAAAACTCTCCATTCTTTAAGCTCTTATATCACTACGCTGTGTCCAGCAAAACTCTCCATTCTTTAAGCTCTTATATCACTACGCTGTGTCCAGCAAAACTCTCCGTTCTGTAAGCTCTTATATCACTACGCTGTGTCCAGCAAAACTCTCCGTTCTGTAAGCTCTTATATCACTACGCTGTGTCCAGCAAAACTCTCCATTCTTTAAGCTCTTATATCACTACGCTGTGTCCAGCAAAACTCTCCGTTCTGTAAGCTCTTATATCACTACGCTGTGTCCAGCAAAACTCTCCATTCTTTAAGCTCTTATATCACTACGCTGTGTCCAGCAAAACTCTCCATTCTTTAAGCTCTTATATCACTACGCTGTGTCCAGCAAAACTCTCCGTTCTTTAAGCTCTTATATCACTACGCTGTGTCCAGCAAAACTCTCCGTTCTTTAAGCTCTTATATCACTATGCTGTGTCCAGCAAAACTCTCCATTCTTTAAGCTCTTATATCACTACGCTGTGTCCAGCAAAACTCTCCGTTCTTTAAGCTTTTATATCACTACGCTGTGTCCAGCAAAACTCTCCGTTCTTTAAGCTCTTATATCACTACGCTGTGTCCAGCAAAACTCTCCGTTCTTTAAGCTCTTATATCACTACGCTGTGTCCAGCAAAACTCTCCGTTCTTTAAGCTCTTATATCACTACGCTGTGTCCAGCAAAACTCTCCGTTCTTTAAGCTCTTATATCACTACGCTGTGTCCAGCAAAACTCTCCGTTCTGTAAGCTCTTATATCACTATGCTGTGTCCAGCAAAACCCTCCATTCTTTAAGCTCTTATATCACTACGCTGTGTCCAGCAAAACTCTCCGTTCTGTAAGCTCTTATATCACTACGCTGTGTCCAGCAAAACTCTCCGTTCTTTAAGCTCTTATATCACTACGCTGTGTCCAGCAAAACTCTCCGTTCTTTAAGCTCTTATATCACTACGCTGTGTCCAGCAAAACTCTCCGTTCTTTAAGCTCTTATATCACTACGCTGTGTCCAGCAAAACTCTCCATTCTTTAAGCTCTTATATCACTATGCTGTGTCCAGCAAAACTCTCCGTTCTTTAAGCTCTTATATCACTACGCTGTGTCCAGCAAAACTCTCCGTTCTTTAAGCTCTTATATCACTATGCTGTGTCCAGCAAAACTCTCCGTTCTTTAAGCTCTTATATCACTACGCTGTGTCCAGCAAAACTCTCCATTCTTTAAGCTCTTATATCACTACGCTGTGTCCAGCAAAACTCTCCGTTCTTTAAGCTCTTATATCACTACGCTGTGTCCAGCAAAACTCTCCGTTCTTTAAGCTCTTATATCACTACGCTGTGTCCAGCAAAACTCTCCGTTCTTTAAGCTCTTATATCACTACGCTGTGTCCAGCAAAACTCTCCGTTCTTTAAGCTCTTATATCACTACGCTGTGTCCAGCAAAACTCTCCATTCTTTAAGCTCTTATATCACTACGCTGTGTCCAGCAAAACTCTCCATTCTTTAAGCTCTTATATCACTACGCTGTGTCCAGCAAAACTCTCCATTCTTTAAGCTCTTATATCACTACGCTGTGTCCAGCAAAACTCTCCGTTCTTTAAGCTCTTATATCACTACGCTGTGTCCAGCAAAACTCTCCATTCTTTAAGCTCTTATATCACTACGCTGTGTCCAGCAAAACTCTCCGTTCTGTAAGCTCTTATATCACTACGCTGTGTCCAGCAAAACTCTCCATTCTTTAAGCTCTTATATCACTATGCTGTGTCCAGCAAAACTCTCCATTCTTTAAGCTCTTATATCACTATGCTGTGTCCAGCAAAACTCTCCATTCTTTAAGCTCTTATATCACTATGCTGTGTCCAGCAAAACTCTCCGTTCTTTAAGCTCTTATATCACTACGCTGTGTCCAGCAAAACTCTCCGTTCTTTAAGCTCTTATATCACTATGCTGTGTCCAGCAAAACTCTCCATTCTGTAAGCTCTTATATCACTACGCTGTGTCCAGCAAAACTCTCCATTCTTTAAGCTCTTATATCACTACGCTGTGTCCAGCAAAACTCTCCGTTCTTTAAGCTCTTATATCACTACGCTGTGTCCAGCAAAACTCTCCGTTCTTTAAGCTCTTATATCACTACGCTGTGTCCAGCAAAACTCTCCATTCTTTAAGCTCTTATATCACTACGCTGTGTCCAGCAAAACTCTCCATTCTTTAAGCTCTTATATCACTACGCTGTGTCCAGCAAAACTCTCCATTCTTTAAGCTCTTATATCACTACGCTGTGTCCAGCAAAACTCTCCGTTCTTTAAGCTCTTATATCACTACGCTGTGTCCAGCAAAACTCTCCATTCTTTAAGCTCTTATATCACTACGCTGTGTCCAGCAAAACTCTCCATTCTTTAAGCTCTTATATCACTACGCTGTGTCCAGCAAAACTCTCCATTCTTTAAGCTCTTATATCACTATGCTGTGTCCAGCAAAACTCTCCATTCTTTAAGCTCTTATATCACTACGCTGTGTCCAGCAAAACTCTCCGTTCTTTAAGCTCTTATATCACTACGCTGTGTCCAGCAAAACTCTCCATTCTTTAAGCTCTTATATCACTACGCTGTGTCCAGCAAAACTCTCCGTTCTTTAAGCTCTTATATCACTATGCTGTGTCCAGCAAAACTCTCCATTCTTTAAGCTCTTATATCACTACGCTGTGTCCAGCAAAACTCTCCATTCTTTAAGCTCTTATATCACTACGCTGTGTCCAGCAAAACTCTCCATTCTTTAAGCTCTTATATCACTACGCTGTGTCCAGCAAAACTCTCCGTTCTTTAAGCTCTTATATCACTACGCTGTGTCCAGCAAAACTCTCCATTCTTTAAGCTCTTATATCACTACGCTGTGTCCAGCAAAACTCTCCATTCTTTAAGCTCTTATATCACTACGCTGTGTCCAGCAAAACTCTCCATTCTTTAAGCTCTTATATCACTACGCTGTGTCCAGCAAAACTCTCCATTCTTTAAGCTCTTATATCACTACGCTGTGTCCAGCAAAACTCTCCATTCTTTAAGCTCTTATATCACTACGCTGTGTCCAGCAAAACTCTCCGTTCTTTAAGCTCTTATATCACTACGCTGTGTCCAGCAAAACTCTCCATTCTGTAAGCTCTTATATCACTACGCTGTGTCCAGCAAAACTCTCCATTCTTAAGCTCTTATATCACTACGCTGTGTCCAGCAAAACTCTCCATTCTTTAAGCTCTTATATCACTACGCTGTGTCCAGCAAAACTCTCCGTTCTGTAAGCTCTTATATCACTACGCTGTGTCCAGCAAAACTCTCCGTTCTTTAAGCTCTTATATCACTACGCTGTGTCCAGCAAAACTCTCCATTCTTTAAGCTCTTATATCACTACGCTGTGTCCAGCAAAACTCTCCGTTCTTTAAGCTCTTATATCACTACGCTGTGTCCAGCAAAACTCTCCATTCTTTAAGCTCTTATATCACTACGCTGTGTCCAGCAAAACTCTCCGTTCTTTAAGCTCTTATATCACTATGCTGTGTCCAGCAAAACTCTCCGTTCTTTAAGCTCTTATATCACTACGCTGTGTCCAGCAAAACTCTCCGTTCTTTAAGCTCTTATATCACTACGCTGTGTCCAGCAAAACTCTCCGTTCTGTAAGCTCTTATATCACTACGCTGTGTCCAGCAAAACTCTCCGTTCTTTAAGCTCTTATATCACTACGCTGTGTCCAGCAAAACTCTCCATTCTTTAAGCTCTTATATCACTACGCTGTGTCCAGCAAAACTCTCCATTCTTTAAGCTCTTATATCACTACGCTGTGTCCAGCAAAACTCTCCATTCTTTAAGCTCTTATATCACTACGCTGTGTCCAGCAAAACTCTCCGTTCTTTAAGCTCTTATATCACTACGCTGTGTCCAGCAAAACTCTCCGTTCTTTAAGCTCTTATATCACTACGCTGTGTCCAGCAAAACTCTCCATTCTTTAAGCTCTTATATCACTACGCTGTGTCCAGCAAAACTCTCCGTTCTTTAAGCTCTTATATCACTACGCTGTGTCCAGCAAAACTCTCCATTCTTTAAGCTCTTATATCACTATGCTGTGTCCAGCAAAACTCTCCATTCTTTAAGCTCTTATATCACTACGCTGTGTCCAGCAAAACTCTCCATTCTTTAAGCTCTTATATCACTACGCTGTGTCCAGCAAAACTCTCCATTCTTTAAGCTCTTATATCACTACGCTGTGTCCAGCAAAACTCTCCGTTCTTTAAGCTCTTATATCACTACGCTGTGTCCAGCAAAACTCTCCATTCTTTAAGCTCTTATATCACTACGCTGTGTCCAGCAAAACTCTCCGTTCTTTAAGCTCTTATATCACTACGCTGTGTCCAGCAAAACTCTCCATTCTTTAAGCTCTTATATCACTACGCTGTGTCCAGCAAAACTCTCCATTCTTTAAGCTCTTATATCACTACGCTGTGTCCAGCAAAACTCTCCATTCTTTAAGCTCTTATATCACTACGCTGTGTCCAGCAAAACTCTCCATTCTTTAAGCTCTTATATCACTACGCTGTGTCCAGCAAAACTCTCCATTCTGTAAGCTCTTATATCACTACGCTGTGTCCAGCAAAACTCTCCATTCTTTAAGCTCTTATATCACTACGCTGTGTCCAGCAAAACTCTCCATTCTTTAAGCTCTTATATCACTACGCTGTGTCCAGCAAAACTCTCCGTTCTTTAAGCTCTTATATCACTACGCTGTGTCCAGCAAAACTCTCCATTCTTTAAGCTCTTATATCACTACGCTGTGTCCAGCAAAACTCTCCATTCTTTAAGCTCTTATATCACTACGCTGTGTCCAGCAAAACTCTCCATTCTTTAAGCTCTTATATCACTACGCTGTGTCCAGCAAAACTCTCCATTCTTTAAGCTCTTATATCACTACGCTGTGTCCAGCAAAACTCTCCGTTCTGTAAGCTCTTATATCACTACGCTGTGTCCAGCAAAACTCTCCATTCTTTAAGCTCTTATATCACTACGCTGTGTCCAGCAAAACTCTCCATTCTTTAAGCTCTTATATCACTACGCTGTGTCCAGCAAAACTCTCCATTCTTTAAGCTCTTATATCACTACGCTGTGTCCAGCAAAACTCTCCATTCTTTAAGCTCTTATATCACTACGCTGTGTCCAGCAAAACTCTCCGTTCTTTAAGCTCTTATATCACTACGCTGTGTCCAGCAAAACTCTCCATTCTTTAAGCTCTTATATCACTACGCTGTGTCCAGCAAAACTCTCCATTCTTTAAGCTCTTATATCACTACGCTGTGTCCAGCAAAACTCTCCATTCTTTAAGCTCTTATATCACTACGCTGTGTCCAGCAAAACTCTCCATTCTTTAAGCTCTTATATCACTACGCTGTGTCCAGCAAAACTCTCCGTTCTTTAAGCTCTTATATCACTACGCTGTGTCCAGCAAAACTCTCCATTCTTTAAGCTTTTATATCACTATGCTGTGTCCAGCAAAACTCTCCATTCTTTAAGCTCTTATATCACTACGCTGTGTCCAGCAAAACTCTCCATTCTTTAAGCTCTTATATCACTACGCTGTGTCCAGCAAAACTCTCCGTTCTGTAAGCTCTTATATCACTATGCTGTGTCCAGCAAAACTCTCCATTCTTTAAGCTCTTATATCACTACGCTGTGTCCAGCAAAACTCTCCATTCTTTAAGCTCTTATATCACTACGCTGTGTCCAGCAAAACTCTCCATTCTTTAAGCTCTTATATCACTACGCTGTGTCCAGCAAAACTCTCCATTCTTTAAGCTCTTATATCACTACGCTGTGTCCAGCAAAACTCTCCATTCTTTAAGCTCTTATATCACTACGCTGTGTCCAGCAAAACTCTCCATTCTTTAAGCTCTTATATCACTACGCTGTGTCCAGCAAAACTCTCCATTCTTTAAGCTTTTATATCACTATGCTGTGTCCAGCAAAACTCTCCGTTCTTTAAGCTCTTATATCACTACGCTGTGTCCAGCAAAACTCTCCATTCTTTAAGCTCTTATATCACTACGCTGTGTCCAGCAAAACTCTCCATTCTTTAAGCTCTTATATCACTACGCTGTGTCCAGCAAAACTCTCCATTCTTTAAGCTCTTATATCACTACGCTGTGTCCAGCAAAACTCTCCGTTCTGTAAGCTCTTATATCACTACGCTGTGTCCAGCAAAACTCTCCATTCTTTAAGCTCTTATATCACTACGCTGTGTCCAGCAAAACTCTCCATTCTTTAAGCTCTTATATCACTACGCTGTGTCCAGCAAAACTCTCCATTCTTTAAGCTCTTATATCACTACGCTGTGTCCAGCAAAACTCTCCGTTCTTTAAGCTCTTATATCACTACGCTGTGTCCAGCAAAACTCTCCATTCTTTAAGCTCTTATATCACTACGCTGTGTCCAGCAAAACTCTCCATTCTTTAAGCTCTTATATCACTACGCTGTGTCCAGCAAAACTCTCCATTCTTTAAGCTCTTATATCACTACGCTGTGTCCAGCAAAACTCTCCGTTCTTTAAGCTCTTATATCACTACGCTGTGTCCAGCAAAACTCTCCATTCTTTAAGCTCTTATATCACTACGCTGTGTCCAGCAAAACTCTCCATTCTTTAAGCTCTTATATCACTACGCTGTGTCCAGCAAAACTCTCCATTCTTTAAGCTTTTATATCACTATGCTGTGTCCAGCAAAACTCTCCGTTCTTTAAGCTCTTATATCACTACGCTGTGTCCAGCAAAACTCTCCATTCTTTAAGCTCTTATATCACTACGCTGTGTCCAGCAAAACTCTCCGTTCTTTAAGCTCTTATATCACTACGCTGTGTCCAGCAAAACTCTCCATTCTTTAAGCTCTTATATCACTACGCTGTGTCCAGCAAAACTCTCCATTCTTTAAGCTCTTATATCACTACGCTGTGTCCAGCAAAACTCTCCGTTCTGTAAGCTCTTATATCACTACGCTGTGTCCAGCAAAACTCTCCATTCTTTAAGCTCTTATATCACTACGCTGTGTCCAGCAAAACTCTCCATTCTGTAAGCTCTTATATCACTACGCTGTGTCCAGCAAAACTCTCCGTTCTTTAAGCTCTTATATCACTACGCTGTGTCCAGCAAAACTCCCATTCTTTAAGCTCTTATATCACTACGCTGTGTCCAGCAAAACTCTCCATTCTTTAAGCTCTTATATCACTATGCTGTGTCCAGCAAAACTCTCCGTTCTGTAAGCTCTTATATCACTACGCTGTGTCCAGCAAAACTCTCCATTCTTTAAGCTCTTATATCACTACGCTGTGTCCAGCAAAACTCTCCATTCTTTAAGCTCTTATATCACTACGCTGTGTCCAGCAAAACTCTCCATTCTTTAAGCTCTTATATCACTACGCTGTGTCCAGCAAAACTCTCCGTTCTGTAAGCTCTTATATCACTACGCTGTGTCCAGCAAAACTCTCCATTCTTTAAGCTCTTATATCACTACGCTGTGTCCAGCAAAACTCTCCATTCTTTAAGCTCTTATATCACTACGCTGTGTCCAGCAAAACTCTCCATTCTTTAAGCTCTTATATCACTACGCTGTGTCCAGCAAAACTCTCCATTCTTTAAGCTCTTATATCACTACGCTGTGTCCAGCAAAACTCTCCATTCTTTAAGCTCTTATATCACTACGCTGTGTCCAGCAAAACTCTCCATTCTTTAAGCTCTTATATCACTACGCTGTGTCCAGCAAAACTCTCCATTCTTTAAGCTCTTATATCACTACGCTGTGTCCAGCAAAACTCTCCGTTCTTTAAGCTCTTATATCACTACGCTGTGTCCAGCAAAACTCTCCATTCTTTAAGCTCTTATATCACTACGCTGTGTCCAGCAAAACTCTCCATTCTTTAAGCTCTTATATCACTACGCTGTGTCCAGCAAAACTCTCCATTCTTTAAGCTCTTATATCACTACGCTGTGTCCAGCAAAACTCTCCGTTCTTTAAGCTCTTATATCACTACGCTGTGTCCAGCAAAACTCTCCATTCTTTAAGCTCTTATATCACTACGCTGTGTCCAGCAAAACTCTCCATTCTTTAAGCTCTTATATCACTACGCTGTGTCCAGCAAAACTCTCCATTCTTTAAGCTCTTATATCACTACGCTGTGTCCAGCAAAACTCTCCATTCTTTAAGCTCTTATATCACTACGCTGTGTCCAGCAAAACTCTCCATTCTTTAAGCTCTTATATCACTACGCTGTGTCCAGCAAAACTCTCCATTCTTTAAGCTCTTATATCACTACGCTGTGTCCAGCAAAACTCTCCATTCTTTAAGCTCTTATATCACTACGCTGTGTCCAGCAAAACTCTCCGTTCTTTAAGCTCTTATATCACTACGCTGTGTCCAGCAAAACTCTCCATTCTTTAAGCTCTTATATCACTACGCTGTGTCCAGCAAAACTCTCCATTCTTTAAGCTCTTATATCACTACGCTGTGTCCAGCAAAACTCTCCATTCTTTAAGCTCTTATATCACTACGCTGTGTCCAGCAAAACTCTCCGTTCTTTAAGCTCTTATATCACTACGCTGTGTCCAGCAAAACTCTCCGTTCTTTAAGCTCTTATATCACTACGCTGTGTCCAGCAAAACTCTCCATTCTTTAAGCTCTTATATCACTACGCTGTGTCCAGCAAAACTCTCCATTCTTTAAGCTCTTATATCACTACGCTGTGTCCAGCAAAACTCTCCATTCTTTAAGCTCTTATATCACTACGCTGTGTCCAGCAAAACTCTCCATTCTTTAAGCTCTTATATCACTACGCTGTGTCCAGCAAAACTCTCCATTCTTTAAGCTCTTATATCACTACGCTGTGTCCAGCAAAACTCTCCATTCTTTAAGCTCTTATATCACTACGCTGTGTCCAGCAAAACTCTCCATTCTTTAAGCTCTTATATCACTACGCTGTGTCCAGCAAAACTCTCCATTCTTTAAGCTCTTATATCACTACGCTGTGTCCAGCAAAACTCTCCATTCTTTAAGCTCTTATATCACTACGCTGTGTCCAGCAAAACTCTCCGTTCTTTAAGCTCTTATATCACTACGCTGTGTCCAGCAAAACTCTCCATTCTTTAAGCTCTTATATCACTACGCTGTGTCCAGCAAAACTCTCCATTCTTTAAGCTCTTATATCACTACGCTGTGTCCAGCAAAACTCTCCATTCTTTAAGCTCTTATATCACTACGCTGTGTCCAGCAAAACTCTCCATTCTTTAAGCTCTTATATCACTACGCTGTGTCCAGCAAAACTCTCCATTCTTTAAGCTCTTATATCACTACGCTGTGTCCAGCAAAACTCTCCATTCTTTAAGCTCTTATATCACTACGCTGTGTCCAGCAAAACTCTCCATTCTTTAAGCTCTTATATCACTACGCTGTGTCCAGCAAAACTCTCCATTCTTTAAGCTCTTATATCACTACGCTGTGTCCAGCAAAACTCTCCATTCTTTAAGCTCTTATATCACTACGCTGTGTCCAGCAAAACTCTCCATTCTTTAAGCTCTTATATCACTACGCTGTGTCCAGCAAAACTCTCCATTCTTTAAGCTCTTATATCACTACGCTGTGTCCAGCAAAACTCTCCATTCTTTAAGCTCTTATATCACTACGCTGTGTCCAGCAAAACTCTCCATTCTTTAAGCTCTTATATCACTATGCTGTGTCCAGCAAAACTCTCCATTCTTTAAGCTCTTATATCACTACGCTGTGTCCAGCAAAACTCTCCATTCTTTAAGCTCTTATATCACTATGCTGTGTCCAGCAAAACTCTCCATTCTTTAAGCTCTTATATCACTACGCTGTGTCCAGCAAAACTCTCCGTTCTTTAAGCTCTTATATCACTACGCTGTGTCCAGCAAAACTCTCCATTCTTTAAGCTCTTATATCACTACGCTGTGTCCAGCAAAACTCTCCATTCTTTAAGCTCTTATATCACTACGCTGTGTCCAGCAAAACTCTCCATTCTTTAAGCTCTTATATCACTACGCTGTGTCCAGCAAAACTCTCCGTTCTTTAAGCTCTTATATCACTACGCTGTGTCCAGCAAAACTCTCCATTCTTTAAGCTCTTATATCACTACGCTGTGTCCAGCAAAACTCTCCATTCTTTAAGCTCTTATATCACTACGCTGTGTCCAGCAAAACTCTCCATTCTTTAAGCTCTTATATCACTACGCTGTGTCCAGCAAAACTCTCCGTTCTTTAAGCTCTTATATCACTACGCTGTGTCCAGCAAAACTCTCCATTCTTTAAGCTCTTATATCACTACGCTGTGTCCAGCAAAACTCTCCGTTCTGTAAGCTCTTATATCACTACGCTGTGTCCAGCAAAACTCTCCATTCTTTAAGCTCTTATATCACTATGCTGTGTCCAGCAAAACTCTCCGTTCTTTAAGCTCTTATATCACTACGCTGTGTCCAGCAAAACTCTCCGTTCTTTAAGCTCTTATATCACTACGCTGTGTCCAGCAAAACTCTCCATTCTTTAAGCTCTTATATCACTACGCTGTGTCCAGCAAAACTCTCCATTCTTTAAGCTCTTATATCACTACGCTGTGTCCAGCAAAACTCTCCATTCTTTAAGCTCTTATATCACTACGCTGTGTCCAGCAAAACTCTCCATTCTTTAAGCTCTTATATCACTACGCTGTGTCCAGCAAAACTCTCCATTCTTTAAGCTCTTATATCACTACGCTGTGTCCAGCAAAACTCTCCATTCTTTAAGCTCTTATATCACTACGCTGTGTCCAGCAAAACTCTCCGTTCTTTAAGCTCTTATATCACTACGCTGTGTCCAGCAAAACTCTCCATTCTTTAAGCTCTTATATCACTACGCTGTGTCCAGCAAAACTCTCCGTTCTTTAAGCTCTTATATCACTACGCTGTGTCCAGCAAAACTCTCCATTCTTTAAGCTCTTATATCACTACGCTGTGTCCAGCAAAACTCTCCATTCTTTAAGCTCTTATATCACTACGCTGTGTCCAGCAAAACTCTCCATTCTTTAAGCTCTTATATCACTACGCTGTGTCCAGCAAAACTCTCCGTTCTTTAAGCTCTTATATCACTACGCTGTGTCCAGCAAAACTCTCCATTCTTTAAGCTCTTATATCACTACGCTGTGTCCAGCAAAACTCTCCGTTCTTTAAGCTCTTATATCACTACGCTGTGTCCAGCAAAACTCTCCATTCTTTAAGCTCTTATATCACTACGCTGTGTCCAGCAAAACTCTCCATTCTTTAAGCTCTTATATCACTACGCTGTGTCCAGCAAAACTCTCCGTTCTTTAAGCTCTTATATCACTATGCTGTGTCCAGCAAAACTCTCCGTTCTTTAAGCTCTTATATCACTACGCTGTGTCCAGCAAAACTCTCCATTCTTTAAGCTCTTATATCACTACGCTGTGTCCAGCAAAACTCTCCGTTCTTTAAGCTCTTATATCACTACGCTGTGTCCAGCAAAACTCTCCATTCTTTAAGCTCTTATATCACTACGCTGTGTCCAGCAAAACTCTCCATTCTTTAAGCTCTTATATCACTACGCTGTGTCCAGCAAAACTCTCCATTCTTTAAGCTCTTATATCACTACGCTGTGTCCAGCAAAACTCTCCATTCTTTAAGCTCTTATATCACTACGCTGTGTCCAGCAAAACTCTCCGTTCTTTAAGCTCTTATATCACTACGCTGTGTCCAGCAAAACTCTCCATTCTTTAAGCTCTTATATCACTACGCTGTGTCCAGCAAAACTCTCCATTCTTTAAGCTCTTATATCACTACGCTGTGTCCAGCAAAACTCTCCATTCTTTAAGCTCTTATATCACTACGCTGTGTCCAGCAAAACTCTCCATTCTTTAAGCTCTTATATCACTACGCTGTGTCCAGCAAAACTCTCCATTCTGTAAGCTCTTATATCACTACGCTGTGTCCAGCAAAACTCTCCATTCTTTAAGCTCTTATATCACTACGCTGTGTCCAGCAAAACTCTCCGTTCTTTAAGCTCTTATATCACTACGCTGTGTCCAGCAAAACTCTCCGTTCTTTAAGCTCTTATATCACTACGCTGTGTCCAGCAAAACTCTCCATTCTTTAAGCTCTTATATCACTACGCTGTGTCCAGCAAAACTCTCCGTTCTGTAAGCTCTTATATCACTACGCTGTGTCCAGCAAAACTCTCCGTTCTTTAAGCTCTTATATCACTACGCTGTGTCCAGCAAAACTCTCCATTCTTTAAGCTCTTATATCACTACGCTGTGTCCAGCAAAACTCTCCGTTCTTTAAGCTCTTATATCACTACGCTGTGTCCAGCAAAACTCTCCATTCTTTAAGCTCTTATATCACTACGCTGTGTCCAGCAAAACTCTCCATTCTTTAAGCTCTTATATCACTACGCTGTGTCCAGCAAAACTCTCCGTTCTTTAAGCTCTTATATCACTACGCTGTGTCCAGCAAAACTCTCCATTCTTTAAGCTCTTATATCACTACGCTGTGTCCAGCAAAACTCTCCATTCTTTAAGCTCTTATATCACTACGCTGTGTCCAGCAAAACTCTCCGTTCTTTAAGCTCTTATATCACTACGCTGTGTCCAGCAAAACTCTCCGTTCTTTAAGCTCTTATATCACTACGCTGTGTCCAGCAAAACTCTCCATTCTTTAAGCTCTTATATCACTACGCTGTGTCCAGCAAAACTCTCCATTCTTTAAGCTCTTATATCACTACGCTGTGTCCAGCAAAACTCTCCATTCTTTAAGCTCTTATATCACTATGCTGTGTCCAGCAAAACTCTCCGTTCTTTAAGCTCTTATATCACTACGCTGTGTCCAGCAAAACTCTCCATTCTGTAAGCTCTTATATCACTACGCTGTGTCCAGCAAAACTCTCCGTTCTTTAAGCTCTTATATCACTATGCTGTGTCCAGCAAAACTCTCCGTTCTTTAAGCTCTTATATCACTACGCTGTGTCCAGCAAAACTCTCCATTCTTTAAGCTCTTATATCACTACGCTGTGTCCAGCAAAACTCTCCATTCTTTAAGCTCTTATATCACTACGCTGTGTCCAGCAAAACTCTCCGTTCTTTAAGCTCTTATATCACTACGCTGTGTCCAGCAAAACTCTCCATTCTTTAAGCTCTTATATCACTACGCTGTGTCCAGCAAAACTCTCCGTTCTTTAAGCTCTTATATCACTACGCTGTGTCCAGCAAAACTCTCCATTCTTTAAGCTCTTATATCACTACGCTGTGTCCAGCAAAACTCTCCGTTCTGTAAGCTCTTATATCACTACGCTGTGTCCAGCAAAACTCTCCATTCTTTAAGCTCTTATATCACTACGCTGTGTCCAGCAAAACTCTCCGTTCTTTAAGCTCTTATATCACTACGCTGTGTCCAGCAAAACTCTCCATTCTTTAAGCTCTTATATCACTACGCTGTGTCCAGCAAAACTCTCCATTCTTTAAGCTCTTATATCACTACGCTGTGTCCAGCAAAACTCTCCGTTCTTTAAGCTCTTATATCACTACGCTGTGTCCAGCAAAACTCTCCATTCTTTAAGCTCTTATATCACTACGCTGTGTCCAGCAAAACTCTCCGTTCTTTAAGCTCTTATATCACTACGCTGTGTCCAGCAAAACTCTCCATTCTTTAAGCTCTTATATCACTACGCTGTGTCCAGCAAAACTCTCCGTTCTTTAAGCTCTTATATCACTACGCTGTGTCCAGCAAAACTCTCCATTCTTTAAGCTCTTATATCACTACGCTGTGTCCAGCAAAACTCTCCGTTCTTTAAGCTCTTATATCACTACGCTGTGTCCAGCAAAACTCTCCATTCTTTAAGCTCTTATATCACTACGCTGTGTCCAGCAAAACTCTCCGTTCTTTAAGCTCTTATATCACTACGCTGTGTCCAGCAAAACTCTCCATTCTTTAAGCTCTTATATCACTACGCTGTGTCCAGCAAAACTCTCCATTCTTTAAGCTCTTATATCACTACGCTGTGTCCAGCAAAACTCTCCATTCTTTAAGCTCTTATATCACTACGCTGTGTCCAGCAAAACTCTCCATTCTTTAAGCTCTTATATCACTACGCTGTGTCCAGCAAAACTCTCCGTTCTTTAAGCTCTTATATCACTACGCTGTGTCCAGCAAAACTCTCCATTCTTTAAGCTCTTATATCACTACGCTGTGTCCAGCAAAACTCTCCATTCTTTAAGCTCTTATATCACTACGCTGTGTCCAGCAAAACTCTCCATTCTTTAAGCTCTTATATCACTACGCTGTGTCCAGCAAAACTCTCCGTTCTGTAAGCTCTTATATCACTACGCTGTGTCCAGCAAAACCCTTCATTCTTTAAGCTCTTATATCACTATGCTGTGTCCAGCAAAACTCTCCGTTCTTTAAGCTCTTATATCACTACGCTGTGTCCAGCAAAACTCTCCATTCTTTAAGCTCTTATATCACTACGCTGTGTCCAGCAAAACTCTCCATTCTTTAAGCTCTTATATCACTACGCTGTGTCCAGCAAAACTCTCCGTTCTTTAAGCTCTTATATCACTACGCTGTGTCCAGCAAAACTCTCCGTTCTTTAAGCTCTTATATCACTACGCTGTGTCCAGCAAAACTCTCCATTCTTTAAGCTCTTATATCACTACGCTGTGTCCAGCAAAACTCTCCATTCTTTAAGCTCTTATATCACTACGCTGTGTCCAGCAAAACTCTCCATTCTTTAAGCTCTTATATCACTACGCTGTGTCCAGCAAAACTCTCCGTTCTTTAAGCTCTTATATCACTACGCTGTGTCCAGCAAAACTCTCCATTCTTTAAGCTCTTATATCACTATGCTGTGTCCAGCAAAACTCTCCATTCTTTAAGCTCTTATATCACTACGCTGTGTCCAGCAAAACTCTCCATTCTTTAAGCTCTTATATCACTATGCTGTGTCCAGCAAAACTCTCCGTTCTTTAAGCTCTTATATCACTATGCTGTGTCCAGCAAAACTCTCCATTCTTTAAGCTCTTATATCACTACGCTGTGTCCAGCAAAACTCTCCATTCTTTAAGCTCTTATATCACTACGCTGTGTCCAGCAAAACTCTCCATTCTTTAAGCTCTTATATCACTACGCTGTGTCCAGCAAAACTCTCCATTCTTTAAGCTCTTATATCACTATGCTGTGTCCAGCAAAACTCTCCGTTCTTTAAGCTCTTATATCACTACGCTGTGTCCAGCAAAACTCTCCATTCTTTAAGCTCTTATATCACTATGCTGTGTCCAGCAAAACTCTCCATTCTTTAAGCTCTTATATCACTACGCTGTGTCCAGCAAAACTCTCCATTCTTTAAGCTCTTATATCACTACGCTGTGTCCAGCAAAACTCTCCATTCTTTAAGCTCTTATATCACTACGCTGTGTCCAGCAAAACTCTCCGTTCTGTAAGCTCTTATATCACTACGCTGTGTCCAGCAAAACTCTCCATTCTTTAAGCTCTTATATCACTACGCTGTGTCCAGCAAAACTCTCCCTTCTGTAAGCTCTTATATCACTACGCTGTGTCCAGCAAAACTCTCCATTCTGTAAGCTCTTATATCACTACGCTGTGTCCAGCAAAACTCTCCGTTCTTTAAGCTCTTATATCACTACGCTGTGTCCAGCAAAACTCTCCATTCTTTAAGCTCTTATATCACTACGCTGTGTCCAGCAAAACTCTCCATTCTTTAAGCTCTTATATCACTACGCTGTGTCCAGCAAAACTCTCCATTCTTTAAGCTCTTATATCACTACGCTGTGTCCAGCAAAACTCTCCATTCTTTAAGCTCTTATATCACTACGCTGTGTCCAGCAAAACTCTCCATTCTTTAAGCTCTTATATCACTACGCTGTGTCCAGCAAAACTCTCCGTTCTGTAAGCTCTTATATCACTACGCTGTGTCCAGCAAAACTCTCCATTCTTTAAGCTTTTATATCACTACGCTGTGTCCAGCAAAACTCTCCATTCTTTAAGCTCTTATATCACTACGCTGTGTCCAGCAAAACTCTCCATTCTGTAAGCTCTTATATCACTACGCTGTGTCCAGCAAAACTCTCCGTTCTTTAAGCTCTTATATCACTACGCTGTGTCCAGCAAAACTCTCCATTCTTTAAGCTCTTATATCACTACGCTGTGTCCAGCAAAACTCTCCATTCTTTAAGCTCTTATATCACTACGCTGTGTCCAGCAAAACTCTCCGTTCTTTAAGCTCTTATATCACTACGCTGTGTCCAGCAAAACTCTCCGTTCTTTAAGCTCTTATATCACTACGCTGTGTCCAGCAAAACTCTCCATTCTTTAAGCTCTTATATCACTACGCTGTGTCCAGCAAAACTCTCCATTCTTTAAGCTCTTATATCACTACGCTGTGTCCAGCAAAACTCTCCGTTCTTTAAGCTCTTATATCACTACGCTGTGTCCAGCAAAACTCTCCATTCTTTAAGCTCTTATATCACTACGCTGTGTCCAGCAAAACTCTCCATTCTTTAAGCTCTTATATCACTATGCTGTGTCCAGCAAAACTCTCCGTTCTGTAAGCTCTTATATCACTACGCTGTGTCCAGCAAAACTCTCCATTCTTTAAGCTCTTATATCACTATGCTGTGTCCAGCAAAACTCTCCGTTCTTTAAGCTCTTATATCACTACGCTGTGTCCAGCAAAACTCTCCATTCTTTAAGCTCTTATATCACTATGCTGTGTCCAGCAAAACTCTCCGTTCTTTAAGCTCTTATATCACTACGCTGTGTCCAGCAAAACTCTCCATTCTTTAAGCTCTTATATCACTATGCTGTGTCCAGCAAAACTCTCCGTTCTGTTAAGCTCTTATATCACTACGCTGTGTCCAGCAAAACTCTCCATTCTTTAAGCTCTTATATCACTACGCTGTGTCCAGCAAAACTCTCCGTTCTTTAAGCTCTTATATCACTACGCTGTGTCCAGCAAAACTCTCCATTCTTTAAGCTCTTATATCACTATGCTGTGTCCAGCAAAACTCTCCGTTCTTTAAGCTCTTATATCACTATGCTGTGTCCAGCAAAACTCTCCATTCTTTAAGCTCTTATATCACTACGCTGTGTCCAGCAAAACTCTCCATTCTTTAAGCTCTTATATCACTATGCTGTGTCCAGCAAAACTCTCCATTCTTTAAGCTCTTATATCACTATGCTGTGTCCAGCAAAACTCTCCGTTCTTTAAGCTCTTATATCACTACGCTGTGTCCAGCAAAACTCTCCATTCTTTAAGCTCTTATATCACTACGCTGTGTCCAGCAAAACTCTCCATTCTTTAAGCTCTTATATCACTACGCTGTGTCCAGCAAAACTCTCCGTTCTTTAAGCTCTTATATCACTACGCTGTGTCCAGCAAAACTCTCCATTCTTTAAGCTCTTATATCACTACGCTGTGTCCAGCAAAACTCTCCATTCTTTAAGCTCTTATATCACTACGCTGTGTCCAGCAAAACTCTCCGTTCTTTAAGCTCTTATATCACTACGCTGTGTCCAGCAAAACTCTCCGTTCTGTAAGCTCTTATATCACTACGCTGTGTCCAGCAAAACTCTCCATTCTTTAAGCTCTTATATCACTACGCTGTGTCCAGCAAAACTCTCCATTCTTTAAGCTCTTATATCACTACGCTGTGTCCAGCAAAACTCTCCATTCTTTAAGCTCTTATATCACTATGCTGTGTCCAGCAAAACTCTCCGTTCTTTAAGCTCTTATATCACTACGCTGTGTCCAGCAAAACTCTCCATTCTTTAAGCTCTTATATCACTACGCTGTGTCCAGCAAAACTCTCCATTCTTTAAGCTCTTATATCACTACGCTGTGTCCAGCAAAACTCTCCGTTCTTTAAGCTCTTATATCACTACGCTGTGTCCAGCAAAACTCTCCATTCTTTAAGCTCTTATATCACTACGCTGTGTCCAGCAAAACTCTCCGTTCTTTAAGCTCTTATATCACTATGCTGTGTCCAGCAAAACTCTCCGTTCTTTAAGCTCTTATATCACTACGCTGTGTCCAGCAAAACTCTCCATTCTTTAAGCTCTTATATCACTACGCTGTGTCCAGCAAAACTCTCCGTTCTTTAAGCTCTTATATCACTACGCTGTGTCCAGCAAAACTCTCCGTTCTTTAAGCTCTTATATCACTACGCTGTGTCCAGCAAAACTCTCCATTCTTTAAGCTCTTATATCACTACGCTGTGTCCAGCAAAACTCTCCATTCTTTAAGCTCTTATATCACTACGCTGTGTCCAGCAAAACTCTCCATTCTTTAAGCTCTTATATCACTACGCTGTGTCCAGCAAAACTCTCCATTCTTTAAGCTCTTATATCACTACGCTGTGTCCAGCAAAACTCTCCGTTCTTTAAGCTCTTATATCACTACGCTGTGTCCAGCAAAACTCTCCATTCTGTAAGCTCTTATATCACTACGCTGTGTCCAGCAAAACTCTCCATTCTTTAAGCTCTTATATCACTACGCTGTGTCCAGCAAAACTCTCCATTCTTTAAGCTCTTATATCACTACGCTGTGTCCAGCAAAACTCTCCATTCTTTAAGCTCTTATATCACTACGCTGTGTCCAGCAAAACTCTCCATTCTTTAAGCTCTTATATCACTACGCTGTGTCCAGCAAAACTCTCCGTTCTTTAAGCTCTTATATCACTACGCTGTGTCCAGCAAAACTCTCCATTCTTTAAGCTCTTATATCACTACGCTGTGTCCAGCAAAACTCTCCATTCTTTAAGCTCTTATATCACTACGCTGTGTCCAGCAAAACTCTCCATTCTTTAAGCTCTTATATCACTACGCTGTGTCCAGCAAAACTCTCCATTCTTTAAGCTCTTATATCACTACGCTGTGTCCAGCAAAACTCTCCGTTCTTTAAGCTCTTATATCACTACGCTGTGTCCAGCAAAACTCTCCATTCTTTAAGCTCTTATATCACTACGCTGTGTCCAGCAAAACTCTCCATTCTTTAAGCTCTTATATCACTACGCTGTGTCCAGCAAAACTCTCCATTCTTTAAGCTCTTATATCACTACGCTGTGTCCAGCAAAACTCTCCGTTCTTTAAGCTTTTATATCACTACGCTGTGTCCAGCAAAACTCTCCATTCTTTAAGCTCTTATATCACTATGCTGTGTCCAGCAAAACTCTCCGTTCTTTAAGCTCTTATATCACTACGCTGTGTCCAGCAAAACTCTCCATTCTTTAAGCTCTTATATCACTACGCTGTGTCCAGCAAAACTCTCCATTCTTTAAGCTCTTATATCACTACGCTGTGTCCAGCAAAACTCTCCATTCTTTAAGCTCTTATATCACTACGCTGTGTCCAGCAAAACTCTCCGTTCTTTAAGCTCTTATATCACTACGCTGTGTCCAGCAAAACTCTCCATTCTTTAAGCTCTTATATCACTACGCTGTGTCCAGCAAAACTCTCCATTCTTTAAGCTCTTATATCACTACGCTGTGTCCAGCAAAACTCTCCATTCTTTAAGCTCTTATATCACTACGCTGTGTCCAGCAAAACTCTCCGTTCTTTAAGCTCTTATATCACTACGCTGTGTCCAGCAAAACTCTCCATTCTTTAAGCTTTTATATCACTACGCTGTGTCCAGCAAAACTCTCCATTCTTTAAGCTCTTATATCACTATGCTGTGTCCAGCAAAACTCTCCATTCTTTAAGCTCTTATATCACTACGCTGTGTCCAGCAAAACTCTCCATTCTTTAAGCTCTTATATCACTACGCTGTGTCCAGCAAAACTCTCCATTCTGTAAGCTCTTATATCACTATGCTGTGTCCAGCAAAACTCTCCGTTCTGTAAGCTCTTATATCACTACGCTGTGTCCAGCAAAACTCTCCATTCTTTAAGCTTTTATATCACTATGCTGTGTCCAGCAAAACTCTCCGTTCTGTAAGCTCTTATATCACTACGCTGTGTCCAGCAAAACTCTCCATTCTTTAAGCTCTTATATCACTATGCTGTGTCCAGCAAAACTCTCCGTTCTTTAAGCTCTTATATCACTACGCTGTGTCCAGCAAAACTCTCCATTCTTTAAGCTCTTATATCACTATGCTGTGTCCAGCAAAACTCTCCGTTCTTTAAGCTCTTATATCACTACGCTGTGTCCAGCAAAACTCTCCATTCTTTAAGCTCTTATATCACTATGCTGTGTCCAGCAAAACTCTCCGTTCTTTAAGCTCTTATATCACTACGCTGTGTCCAGCAAAACTCTCCATTCTTTAAGCTCTTATATCACTATGCTGTGTCCAGCAAAACTCTCCGTTCTTTAAGCTCTTATATCACTACGCTGTGTCCAGCAAAACTCTCCATTCTTTAAGCTCTTATATCACTACGCTGTGTCCAGCAAAACTCTCCATTCTTTAAGCTCTTATATCACTACGCTGTGTCCAGCAAAACTCTCCGTTCTTTAAGCTCTTATATCACTATGCTGTGTCCAGCAAAACTCTCCATTCTTTAAGCTCTTATATCACTACGCTGTGTCCAGCAAAACTCTCCATTCTTTAAGCTCTTATATCACTACGCTGTGTCCAGCAAAACTCTCCATTCTTTAAGCTCTTATATCACTACGCTGTGTCCAGCAAAACTCTCCGTTCTTTAAGCTCTTATATCACTACGCTGTGTCCAGCAAAACTCTCCATTCTTTAAGCTCTTATATCACTACGCTGTGTCCAGCAAAACTCTCCATTCTTTAAGCTCTTATATCACTACGCTGTGTCCAGCAAAACTCTCCATTCTTTAAGCTCTTATATCACTACGCTGTGTCCAGCAAAACTCTCCGATCTTATAGCTCTTATATCACTACGCTGTGTCCAGCAAAACTCTCCATTCTTTAAGCTCTTATATCACTACGCTGTGTCCAGCAAAACTCTCCATTCTTTAAGCTCTTATATCACTACGCTGTGTCCAGCAAAACTCTCCGTTCTTTAAGCTCTTATATCACTACGCTGTGTCCAGCAAAACTCTCCGTTCTGTAAGCTCTTATATCACTACGCTGTGTCCAGCAAAACTCTCCGTTCTTTAAGCTCTTATATCACTACGCTGTGTCCAGCAAAACTCTCCATTCTTTAAGCTCTTATATCACTACGCTGTGTCCAGCAAAACTCTCCGTTCTTTAAGCTCTTATATCACTATGCTGTGTCCAGCAAAACTCTCCATTCTTTAAGCTCTTATATCACTACGCTGTGTCCAGCAAAACTCTCCGTTCTTTAAGCTCTTATATCACTATGCTGTGTCCAGCAAAACTCTCCGTTCTTTAAGCTCTTATATCACTACGCTGTGTCCAGCAAAACTCTCCATTCTTTAAGCTCTTATATCACTACGCTGTGTCCAGCAAAACTCTCCGTTCTGTAAGCTCTTATATCACTACGCTGTGTCCAGCAAAACTCTCCATTCTTTAAGCTCTTATATCACTACGCTGTGTCCAGCAAAACTCTCCATTCTTTAAGCTCTTATATCACTACGCTGTGTCCAGCAAAACTCTCCATTCTTTAAGCTCTTATATCACTACGCTGTGTCCAGCAAAACTCTCCGTTCTTTAAGCTCTTATATCACTACGCTGTGTCCAGCAAAACTCTCCATTCTTTAAGCTCTTATATCACTACGCTGTGTCCAGCAAAACTCTCCATTCTGTAAGCTCTTATATCACTACGCTGTGTCCAGCAAAACTCTCCATTCTTTAAGCTCTTATATCACTACGCTGTGTCCAGCAAAACTCTCCATTCTTTAAGCTCTTATATCACTACGCTGTGTCCAGCAAAACTCTCCATTCTTTAAGCTCTTATATCACTACGCTGTGTCCAGCAAAACTCTCCGTTCTTTAAGCTCTTATATCACTACGCTGTGTCCAGCAAAACTCTCCATTCTGTAAGCTCTTATATCACTACGCTGTGTCCAGCAAAACTCTCCATTCTTTAAGCTCTTATATCACTATGCTGTGTCCAGCAAAACTCTCCATTCTTTAAGCTCTTATATCACTACGCTGTGTCCAGCAAAACTCTCCGTTCTTTAAGCTCTTATATCACTACGCTGTGTCCAGCAAAACTCTCCATTCTTTAAGCTCTTATATCACTACGCTGTGTCCAGCAAAACTCTCCATTCTTTAAGCTCTTATATCACTACGCTGTGTCCAGCAAAACTCTCCATTCTTTAAGCTCTTATATCACTACGCTGTGTCCAGCAAAACTCTCCATTCTTTAAGCTCTTATATCACTACGCTGTGTCCAGCAAAACTCTCCATTCTTTAAGCTCTTATATCACTACGCTGTGTCCAGCAAAACTCTCCATTCTTTAAGCTCTTATATCACTACGCTGTGTCCAGCAAAACTCTCCGTTCTTTAAGCTCTTATATCACTACGCTGTGTCCAGCAAAACTCTCCATTCTTTAAGCTCTTATATCACTACGCTGTGTCCAGCAAAACTCTCCATTCTGTAAGCTCTTATATCACTACGCTGTGTCCAGCAAAACTCTCCATTCTTTAAGCTCTTATATCACTACGCTGTGTCCAGCAAAACTCTCCGTTCTTTAAGCTCTTATATCACTACGCTGTGTCCAGCAAAACTCTCCGTTCTGTAAGCTCTTATATCACTACGCTGTGTCCAGCAAAACTCTCCGTTCTTTAAGCTCTTATATCACTACGCTGTGTCCAGCAAAACTCTCCGTTCTTTAAGCTCTTATATCACTACGCTGTGTCCAGCAAAACTCTCCGTTCTTTAAGCTCTTATATCACTACGCTGTGTCCAGCAAAACTCTCCATTCTTTAAGCTCTTATATCACTACGCTGTGTCCAGCAAAACTCTCCGTTCTTTAAGCTCTTATATCACTACGCTGTGTCCAGCAAAACTCTCCATTCTTTAAGCTCTTATATCACTACGCTGTGTCCAGCAAAACTCTCCATTCTGTAAGCTCTTATATCACTACGCTGTGTCCAGCAAAACTCTCCATTCTTTAAGCTCTTATATCACTACGCTGTGTCCAGCAAAACTCTCCATTCTTTAAGCTCTTATATCACTACGCTGTGTCCAGCAAAACTCTCCGTTCTGTAAGCTCTTATATCACTACGCTGTGTCCAGCAAAACTCTCCATTCTTTAAGCTCTTATATCACTATGCTGTGTCCAGCAAAACTCTCCATTCTTTAAGCTCTTATATCACTACGCTGTGTCCAGCAAAACTCTCCGTTCTGTAAGCTCTTATATCACTACGCTGTGTCCAGCAAAACTCTCCGTTCTTTAAGCTCTTATATCACTACGCTGTGTCCAGCAAAACTCTCCATTCTTTAAGCTCTTATATCACTACGCTGTGTCCAGCAAAACTCTCCGTTCTGTAAGCTCTTATATCACTATGCTGTGTCCAGCAAAACTCTCCATTCTTTAAGCTCTTATATCACTACGCTGTGTCCAGCAAAACTCTCCGTTCTTTAAGCTCTTATATCATTACGCTGTGGGGGTAGATCGGGGCGTAGATAGGGGGGGTGGTAGGGGGTTTGCATAGATAGGGGGTAGAAAGGGAGGGGGTTTGCGTAGATAATGGGGTACATAGGGGTGTAGATCGGGGGGGGGGGGGTTGGGTAGATAATGGGGTACATAGGGGTGTAGATAGGGGGGGTTTGGGTAGATAATGTAGACAATGGGGTACATAGGGGTGTAGATAGGGGGGTTTGGTAGATAATGGGGTACATAGGGGTGTAGATAGGGGGGTGTTTGGGTAGATAATAGGGGGTCCATAGGGGTGTAGATAGGGGGGTGTTTGGGTAGATAATGGGGTACATAGGGGTGTAGATAGGGGGGGTTTTTGGGTAGATAATGGGGTACATAGGGGTGTAGATAGGGGGGGTGTTTTGGGTAGACACTGGGGTACATAGGGGTGTAGATAGGGGGGGTTTGGGTAGATAATGGGGTACATAGGGATGTAGATAGGGGGGGTTGGGTAGACAATGGGGTACAAAGGGGTGTAGATAGGGGGGTTTTGGGAGATAATGGGGTACATAGTGGTGTAGATAGGGGGGTTTGGGTAGATAATGGGGTACATAGGGGTGGAGATAGGGGGGGGTGTTTGGGTAGATAATGGGGTACATAGGGGTAGATAGGGGGGGGGGTTTGGGTAGATAATGGGGTACATAGGGGTGTAGATAGGGGGGGGTTTGGGTAGATAATGGGGTACATAGGGGTGTAGAGAGGGGGGTGTTTGTTTGGGTAGATAATGGGGTACATAGGGGTGTAGATAGGGGGTGGGTGGGTAGATAGGGGGGTTTGGGTGTAATAGGGGGGGGTTTGGGTAGATAATGGGTACATAGGGGTGTAGATAGGGGGGGGGTTTGGGTAGACAATGGGGTACATAGGGGTGTAGGTAGGGGGGGTTTCGGTAGACAGTGGGGTACATAGGTGTGTAGATAGGGGGGGTTGGGTAGATAATGGGGTACATAGAGGTATAGATATGGGGTTTAGATAATGGTACATAGGGGTGTAGAGAGGCGGGGGGGGTTTGGGTAGACAATGGGGTACATAGGGGTATAGATAGGGGGGGTTTGGGTCGATAATGGGGTACATAGGGGTGTAGATAGGGGGGGGGGGGGTTTGGGTAGACAATGGGGTACATAGGGGTATAGATAGGGGGGGTTTGGGTAGATAATGGGGTACATAGGGGTATAGATAGGGGGGGTTTGGGTAGATAATGGGGTACATAGGGGTGTAGATAGGCGAGTATATCAGGTGAAGGTTCCCCATTCACTCCCTGATGTACTGGCCTCAATAACAGCCCTTACTGTTCACTGTTTATATTAATTGGCAGCGAGGAGCCTGTGTGTAAAAATAGAGCCTCAGAGATGCTGTGTGGCTGCAATATTTTACAGCACATTTCAGTCATAATGCTGAGGGCCCACTCATCCATTTACAAATATGTGTGTGTGTGTGACTGTACACTTACCTGTGTGTGTTTGCCTGTGCACATTACATTACATTACAGTCATTTAGCAGACGCTTTTATCCAAAGCGACGTACAGTAAGTGCATATAGAAGGTCATCGAAGTAACTACACAACACATATCTGCATGTGTGCGCATACCTGTGTGTTTGTGACTGTGCACGTATCTGTGTGTGTGTGTGTGACTGTGCATGTATCTGTGTGATCCTGCAAATAAAACACAAAACCCATAAACCTCTCCTGTCAAACTTTGAATCACTGACCCTGAATCACTGACCCTGAATCACTGACCCTAAAAGTCGCTTTTGCTGAGGCAAGAGCTGTGACCCAGCATGCTCTCTGGGTCACATGGAAGAAATGTAAATCATTGTGGACTACAGTAACACCCAGTGCTTCTATGATGCCATCAAATCCCTATATGGCCCGAGGAAGCCGCCCAGTATAGTAGATGGAAACATTCTATTCAAGGACGTCAAAAGATTGTTGACCGCTGGGCTGAACACTTTGAGAGCCTCCTTAATCACATCAACTCGGTTGATCCTCAAATCCTCAATAAACTCCCAGATCTTCCACCAATCCTGCATCTTGACACTCCGCCACAGTTCTCGGAAGTCTTTCAAGCCATCAGAGGCTTGAAAAACAATAAAAGTACAGGACCTGATGGGATCCAGGCAGAGGTCTTCAAACATGGGGGGTACCTTTTCACATGCCGCCTACACATTATGATTGTGAACATCTGGAAGTCAGAGATCGTACCGCAGGAGTGGAAGGATGCCAACATGGTGATCATTCACAAACAAAAGGAGGACAGAGCAGTTTGTGGGAACAGCTGTGGGATCTCCCTTTTCTCCATCGCAGCGAAAGTGCTGGCCAAAATCATGCTCCACAGATTGGTGGAGCACATTTTAGAAAGCGCTCTCCCAGAAACACAATGTGGCTTCAGGAAATCCAGATTCACTACTGACATGAGCTTTGTCAAACGCCAGCTGCAAGAAAAAAGCAAAGAGCAGCGCAAAGACCTCTACATCGCCTTCATTGACCTCAGTAAAGCTTTTGTTACCATCAACCATGAGATGCTCTGGAAACAGCTCTCCAAACTTGGGGTACCACCTAAGTTTCTCTCCATCTTGCAGCAACTGCATGATGGTATGCAAGCCAGAGTCCTTACGGGAGGTCTCCAATCAGAGTCCTTTAAAGTTGGGGTTTGGGTCTAGCAAAGCTGCGTCTTTGCACAAGTCTTATTCAACCTCCTGCTCTCAGCCATAACCCAGCTCTTCCACCATCATCACCCAGCTCTTCCACCATCATCACCCAGCTCTTCCACCATCATCGCCCAGCTCTTCCACCATCATCACCCAGCTCTTCCACCATCATCACCCAGCTCTTCCACCATCATCGCCAAGCTCTTCCACCATCATCGCCCAGCTCTTCCACCATCATCGCCCAGCTCTTCCACCATCATCGCCCAGCTCTTCCACCATCATCACCCAGCTCTTCCACCATCATCACCCAGCACTTCCACCATCATCGCCCAGCTCTTCCACCATCATGCCCTGGGATGCAGAGAAAGAGTCCACCTGCAGTACCGCCTTGACGGAAGCCTATTTAACATCCGACAGCTCCAGGCTCATGCCAAGACAAAGAGATGCCAAATACATGAACTGCAGTATGCGGATGACTGTGCTGTCTTGGCACAAAACCCACAGTCCATGCAGCATGCCCTTAATACAATCTCTGCCATATACTGGTCTCCAAATCAATATACAAAAAACTGCAGTCATTGCCCAACTCACAGAGCAACCTTCCGCACCCCCCAGCTTCCAAATCAATGGTGTCCCACTCACAGTGGTGAACCAGTTCACTTATCTTGGCTCCACACTTTCCTCTGACTGCTCCCTTGACAGCGAAATAAGCAACAGCATTAAGAAAGCCTCTTCAGCCTTTGAGCGCCTCCGCACAAGGGTTTTTCAAAACAAATATCTGAAGGTTAGCACCAAGGTTGCTGTGTACAACACGGTATGTGTCTCCACCTTACTCTACGGGGCAGAAACATAGACTCCATAAAGACGGCACATCACCAACCTAGAAGCTTTCCATACACGCTGCCTACGAAAAACCCTTGGCCTGTCCTGGGAAGATCGAATCCCCCGTACAGAACTTCTCTCCATGACCAACACTGCACGGAAGCAGCTCTGGCGAAACATAATTTCCGCTAGATAGGGCGTGCTATCCACATGCTTGACCACCGTCTGCCCCGACAAGTCCTCTACGGCTAACTCAGCGCTGCACAACGGCCAGCTGGCGGACAAAAGAGGCGTTACAAGGACTACAGCAAAGACCTCCTGAAGCACTGCAAAATAAACCCCAACCTCCTAGAACCTCTGGCTCTTGATAGGACGGCCTGGCAGGTCACCTGTGCCAGATGGACAGAACAACTACACGACAGCATCCAACAGAGAAGGGCCGAGAGACGTGCCCAACGACATCAGCGGGCTGCTGGTATTACCCCAACATCAGGGCTTCCATGCCTCACCTGCGGTCGAGTGTGTGGCTCACGCATCGGCCTACACAGCCACATGAAGCGACACCAGCGTTAACAACACTGATACCCCCCACCCTCCTCTGAAGCAAGCATCATCAACAGACCCGATGGACAGCTAAGAGAGTGTGTCCGTGCATGTATTTGTGTGTGCGTGCCTGTGTGTGTGTTTGTGTGTTTATGTGTGGAGTGGGAGGCAGTGTGGTGGTTAGAAAAGTGGGATTAAGTCCAAGGTTGTGTGGTCCATTCCCACGAGGGGCCCAGTCATCACACCATTAAGGTGCGTAACCTGGATTTTGTTCAGTAAATATCCAGCTGGGTAGATAGATTGTATGCATAAGAATGTAAGCTGTGCAAGAGCATCGGCTAAAACCCTAAAATCTTAATGTACATGCATGGATTTATCTGTCTGTTTCTGTCCAGGCAGATGTGTGTTTCTGTGAGGTGTTTTCAAAGGGAAACCTGTGGCACATTTATTGTGCTTCAGATTTGAGAGGCCTTGTAGCAGTTTGTGCCCTGCCTGCCCATGTAATTGACATTCATTTATGAAAGTGAGTTCATGCATTTACTGTCGAAATGATGGCTCTCAGAAACCTTGGGGTTTATGACTGAAATAAAAATTTGGCCGTAAGCTAATATAATTCTGTGATTAACGTTACGATCACTTATGTGGACTTAATGGCCCTCCTTGTGGAGACTCAGCTCCACAAAGGATGAATCACTTGAGATTCTCGATGGCCCTTGAGTTTGGAATGACAGTGGAGTGTGAGCTTTTCCCACCTCACTCTGTTCCAATTAAAATAAAATCGGTTTCTGACCATCGTGAGCTGGTGTAACAGCCTCAATACAGGGATGTCCCCATACACACTGCATTCTCCTGTCATTCAATACAGGGACCTCCCCATACAAACTGCATTCTCCTGTCATTCAATACAGGGACCTCCCCATACACACTGCATTCTCCTGTCATTTTATACAGGGACCTCCCCATACACACTGCATTCTCCTGTCATTCAATACAGGGACCTCCCCATACAAACTGCATTCTCCTGTCATTCAATACAGGGACCTCTCCATACACACTGCATTCTCCTGTCATTCAAGTGGAGGAAATCCAGATCCCCAGATGACCTGGCCTCCTATCACACTCTGCTGGCAGCCTTCACAGCTGCAACTACATCGGCTAAGACTTCTTTTTTTCAGACTAAAATTAATGCATGTGTGTCTAATCCACGGAAACTCTTTTCCACCTTCTCCTCCCTGCTTACCCCCCCTCCACCCCCTTCACCCTCCTCCCTCTCTGCAGATGACTTCCTGACCCACTTTGAGGGGAAGGTGGCCATGATTCACAACTCCTTCATACCTCAGGTGACACCCCACATCCCCCGTACCGAACCTATCGCCACGCTGTCGTCCCTTACTTTATTGTATTTTATTACACTGTATTGTATAGCATTTACTGTTGTAAAGCACTCTGTGCACTCGTGCTGTGAAGGGTGCTATATAAATAAAGCTTTACTTACTTACTTACTTACTTCAAGACTCTGGAGGACGCAGATGTGCTCCAACTTGTGACGCACCATCGCGCGACCACCTGTCCGCTGGACCCCATCCCGTCAGCAGTCCTCCAGTCAATATCTGCTGAGCTCATTCCATATCTGTCCACTATTATCAACACCTCCCTAACCTGTGGCCATGTCCCTGCTGTTTTTAAGACTGCCCGTGTATCCCCACTTCTAAAAAAACCTAGCTTAGACCCCTCTGATGTCAGGAACTACCGTCCTGTATCTCTCTTGCCCTTCCTGTCCAAAACTCTGGAACGAGCTGTCCATAACCAACTGTCTGTTTTTCTCCACCAGAACAACCTGCTTGACCCCCATCAGTCCGGCTTCAGAACCGGACATACCACAGAAACTGCTCTCCTGGCTGTGACTGAGGCGCTCTCCACTGCCAGAGCCTCATCCCTCTCCTCTGTCCTGATTCTACTTGACCTGTCTGCAGCATTTGACACGGTCAACCACAAACTCCTGATTTCCACACTTTCTGAGATGGGCATTTCTGGGACTGCCCTCTCCTGGTTTGTATCGTACCTCACTGATAGATCCTACCAAGTCTCTTGGAAGGGTTCTGTGTCTGCACCCCATCCCCTGTCTACAGGAGTCCCGCAGGGATCTGTACTGGGTCCTCTGCTGTTCTCCATTTACACAAAATCTCTTGGTTCAGTAATCAATTCACATGGCTTCTCATACCATAGTTATGCTGATGATACTCAACTCTTCCTCTCTTTCCCTCCCTCTACCCAACAGGTGAAGGAGAGGATATCTGCTTGTCTGGCCGACATCTCTGAGTGGATGACTACCCATCACCTGAAGCTCAACCTCGACAAGACAGAGCTCCTCTTCATGCCACACAAAACCTCCCCGCTACTTGACCTCTCCATCACCGTTGACGGGACCGTGGTGGCTGCCTCCCGCTCTGCAAAGAACCTGGGGGTGGTCCTGGACGACCAGCTGAACTTCAAAGACCATATCAGGGCGACGGCACGGTCCTGCAGGTTCCTCCTGTACAACATCAGGAGGATTCGACCGTACCTGACCACCTATTCCACCCAGCTTTTGGTCCAGACCATGGTCACCTCACGCCTGGACTACTGTAACTCCCTGCTCGCAAGCCTACCGGCCTGCGCCATCCTGCCTCTCCAACTGATCCAGAACGCAGCTGCCCGGCTTGTGTTCAACCTCCCGAAATTTTCACATGTCACCCCCCTGTTGAGGTCACTCCACTGGCTGCCAGTTGCAGCCAGGATCAGGTTCAAAGTTCTGACCCTGGCCTACACTGCAGCCAATAGGACAGGCCCTGTGTACCTGCAGGACTTGATCCAGACCTATGTTCCTGCTCGACCGCTTCGCTCATCTACTGCAGGGCGACTTGCACTTCCCCCCCTCCGTGTAAATGGTACTCGCTCGTCCCGACTGCGGGGCTTTTCCACCCTAGCTCCCCAGTGGTGGAACGAACTTCCCATTCCCCTACGTTCCATGCCAACCCTGCCTACTTTCCGTCGTGGCCTGAAAACGCACCTTTTCAGACTCCACCTGGACTAATACTTATCTAGGACCTCATGGTATGTGTTCTTGTTGAACTGTGTATTCAAGTTTATACTATTTAGAATAGAATTGTATTAGAGCTGATTTACCCAGTTCACTGTGAACTGCATTGTGTTCATTACTAGGGATAGCTGCTACTGTATGGGAAGAATGTGCTTTCTTATCTGTTCTGTAGTTACTTCGATGACCTTTCTGTATGCACTTACTGTACGTCGCTTTGGATAAAAGCATCTGCTAAATGAATGTAATGTAATGTAATGTAATGTAATACAGGGACCTCTCCATACACACTGCATTCTCCTGTCATTCAATACAGGGACCTCCCCATACACACTGCATTCTCCTGTCATTCAATACAGGGACCTCCCCATACACACTGCATTCTCCTGTCATTTTATACAGGGACCTCCCCATACACACTGCATTCTCCTGTCATTTTATACAGTGACCTCCCCATACACACTGCATTCTCCTGTCATTTTATACAGGGACCTCCCCATACACACTGCATTCTCCTGTCATTTTATACAGTGACCTCCCCATACACACTGCATTCTCCTGTCATTCAATACAGGGACCTCCCCATACACACTGCATTCTCCTGTCATTCAATACAGGGACCTCCCCATACACACTGCATTCTCCTGTCATTCAATACAGGGACCTCCCCATACACACTGCATTCTCCTGTCATTCAATACAGGGACCTCCCCATACACACTGCATTCTCCTGTCATTCAATACAGGGACCTCCCCATACACACTGCATTCTCCTGTCATTTTATACAGGGACCTCCCCATACACACTGCATTCTCCTGTCATTTTATACAGTGACCTCCCCATACACACTGCATTCTCCTGTCATTTTATACAGGGACCTCCCCATACACACTGCATTCTCCTGTCATTTTATACAGTGACCTCCCCATACACACTGCATTCTCCTGTCATTCAATACAGGGACCTCCCCATACACACTGCATTCTCCTGTCATTCAATACAGGGACCTCCCCATACACACTGCATTCTCCTGTCATTCAATACAGGGACCTCCACATACACACTGCATTCTCCTGTCATTCAATACAGGGACCTCCCCATACACACTGCATTCTCCTGTCATTTTATACAGGGACCTCCCGATACACACTGCATTCTCCTGTCATTTTATACAGGGACCTCCCCATCAGTGGCGGCTGGTGATCTAAATATAGTGTGGCGAGCCATGGAGTCGGAGTCAGGTTCTCTTGATGGAAATAGTTTATTGAGTAAGAGTACAATCTCTTGTTGCTTCTTCTTCAGTTAACAGTTGGAATAGACCTCGCTTGCTGGATCGTAGCCAGCTTTATAGCCCCTCTATGCAAATAAACATGCTTAACAAAGGCGGCCCTTGATAGGTGCCCTGCAGCTCACCCCAACCAATCACACGTAATTCACTCTGTCATACGTCAATCAACAAACGGTCTCTAACGCGGACCTGGTTGAACTCCTGCTGGTCATTCAAAGGTCAACTGCCAATTGCTACTGCACACGTCATTACATTTGAACACAACAGCTGACATGCACAACGATCCCCGCTACTCGCAATCGCCCCGGATCGCCACACTGCCCCCACCTAAGGGGTCAGCAGTCCCTTGCGACCCCTTTAACTGTCCGCACTCACGTACAAAGTCCCGGAAACGGGCAGGAGTCCTCCGTTGGCGAAAAGGGCGATTCGGGCCCTCAGCTGCCGCTGGGTTTTCCGGTGGAGGAGGGGTGGGCGCACGTAAAGCGGGCTGATCCTCGCCGACGCCCATCCCCTCCTCAACACCGTCCCGGAAACGGGCAGGAGTTCTCCGTGGGCGAGAAGGGCCCTCAGCTGGCACTGGGTTTTCTGGTGGAGGAGGGGTGGGCGCACGTAAAGCGGGCTGATCCTCGCCGACGCCCATCCCCTCCTCAACAACATCCAACAGCGGCCGGTAAGGAGCTAGACGGTCCCGGTGAAGCACCACCAGTTTCCTTCGGCCGGGCATGCGCACTCGATAGACCACCTCGCTCAGCCGGCCCACCACTTCACCAGGGCCCCGCCAATGCGACTGCAATTTCGGGGACAGACCCTTCTTACGGATCGGACAATAGATCCATACCTTGTCTCCGTGGGTGAAAGGCTGTCCCCGACAGCGCACATCATACGCTCGCTTTTGCTTGAAGCTCGCGGTGGATTGGGCCTGGCGGGTAAAGCTGTGGGCGGTCTCCAGGCGCTCGATCAAAGCCCGTGCGTACCCGGCCTCTGACTGGTGGTGCTCCGTGGATCCGGGCGGGGCTCCGAACACCAAATCAACGGGCGTCCTTAGCTCTCGCCCGAACATGAGTGCAGCGGGGGAGCACTGGCTGCTCTCCTGCACGGCGGAGCGGTAGGCCCACAGGACCAAGGGCAAATGGCAGTCCCAGTCTCGCTGGTGCTGGCTAGCTAGAATGGCTAACTGGGTGGCCAGGGTTTTATTAAAGCGTTCAACCAGTCCATCGCTCTGGGGATGCAACGCCGTAGTGCGGGTCTTGGCCACTCCCAGCCGCGTACACACAGCTGCCAGCACCCGCGACTCGAAATTTCGCCCCTGGTCGCTGTGCAGCTCCTCGGGGGCCCCGAACCGGGCGAACATCTCTGTCACGAGCCTTTCCGCCGTCGTGTCCGCTGATTGGTCCGGCACCGCGTACGCCTCGGGCCACTTGGTAAAGTAGTCCATGGCCACAAGCACATAGCGGTTGCCGGACTCAGTGACGGGGAAAGGCCCTAAGATGTCTACCCCGACCCGTTCCATAGGAGCCCCCACTACGTACCGCTGAAGGGGGGCCTGCGACCGCTGCGTCGGCCCCTTCTTGGCCGTGCAGGCGTCGCAGCAGTGGACGTGCAGCTCCACGTCCCGGCGGCAGGCAGGCCAGTAGAACCTCCTCCGCAGTCGGTGCAAAGTCTTGCTGATGCCAAAGTGCCCCGTCCCCACAGAGCCATGCATCAGTCCAAGTACCTGGGGGCGGAGCGCACGGGGCACCAGCAGCTGGAGGAGATCCTGGTCGGAACCGGGGGCCTGCCACCGCCGATAGAGTAGCCCACCCTGCGACGTCAGGCTCCCCCACTGACTCACATAAGCCTTAACCGCTGGGCTACTAGCCGACACTTCCCCCCATGCAGGCCGTGTACCTGCCGCGATCCAGCGCTGCACTTGCTGCAGCTCGCCGTCGCCCTCCTGCGCTAGGCGCAGGTCCTGCTGGCTAAAAGGCAACCATCCAACCTCACCTTCTATAGCCCGAACTGGGCATGCTATCTCCGTCACCTGCTCTCGCTGCTCGGCTTTAGTGCAAGGCCTACAGTCCAGCTCTGCACAGGGCCTCCGGGAAAGCGCATCTGCATTACCATGCAGCTTTCCGGGCCTGTGCTGAATCTGGAAATCGTACTCCTGCAACAGCTCGAGCCAGCGGGCTACCTGGCCCTCCGGATCTTTAAAATTTAAAAGCCAGGTTAGTGACGCGTGATCTGTCCTAATAAGGAAATGGCAGCCTTGCAGGTACGGGCGAAAATGGCGAACCGCTTTGACCACCGCTAACAGCTCGCGCCGAGTCACGCAGTAGTTTCGCTCTGCCTTGCTCAGCGCGCTACTGTAGTAGGCTACCGCTCGTTCCCCGTCTGGTCCCACCTGGGAGAGCACGGCCCCGACTCCGACATTGCTAGCGTCCGTGTCGACGATGAATGGTCGCGCGACATCCGGATATGCTAGAATGGGAGCCGCCGTTAGGGCGTCTCTCAACTGGTCAAAAGCATTCTGGCAGTCCCCTGTCCACTCGAACTGTTGACCTTTATTCGTCAAGCGATGAAGCGGACTAGCCAGGGTGGCGAAGCTCAAGACAAAGCGTCTGTAGTACGACACTAGTCCCAAGAAGCTCCGCAGCTCACCCACATTGCTAGGCGTCGGCCATTCCCGCACAGAAGCCACCTTAGCTGGGTCAGTGGCTACACCCTGCTCGCTAACGACGTGCCCCAGGAAAGCTGTCTCCCTCCGGAGCAGCTGACACTTTTTAGGATTGAGCCGTAGCCCAGCCCGGCCAATCTCCGTAAGCACGTCAGTTAGGTGAGCGAGGGCTTGCTCGAAGTCGCTGGCGTGTACTAGGAGGTCGTCCAGGTACACGACACAGGAACTCCGCGGGACGGACGACAGCACCCGCTCCATCAGTCGCTCAAAAGTGGCAGGGGCGTTACAGAGCCCGAACGGCATGACCCGGAACTGCCACAACCCTTGCCCTATCGTGAAAGCTGATTTTGCCCTCGCTTCCGGGGACAGCCTCACCTGCCAATAGCCACTGCGGAGGTCCAGCGAGCTAAACCAACTGGACCCCGCGATATGGTCTAAGGCCTCGTCAATACGGGGAAGTGGATAGGCGTCTTTCTTGGTGATCTGATTAAGACGCCTATAATCTACACAAAAACGCCACTCCCCGTCCTTCTTTTTTACCAGGACAGCAGGGGCCGCCCATGGGCTTTCAGAGGGCTCGATAATGCCCGCAGCTGCCATCTCCCTTATCTTGTCCTCCGCCACCTGTCGCTTGGCTAGAGACAGCCGGTGCGGACGTAGCCGAATGGGCACAGCCGAGCCAGTATCAATCTGGTGTTGAACCAGCTCGGTCTGTGTGCATTCTTCGTCCCGCACAGCGAATAGGTGAGTGTAACGGACAAGCAGGGCTTTAAGCTGCTGGCTCTGCTGCGGTGTGAGCCCTTTGCTGCTGCGCGTCCATAATGCTAGGACGGCTTGCAGCACCCCCGCAGAGGGCTGGGTAGCTGAGGCTAGCCCGCCCGTCTGCGGTGGCACTGTAACCTGAGGTGGTACCACGGTAACGAGCGGCGAATCAGCGGTGGCCATTGCAAGCACAGAACTGGGGCGACAGTGTTTGGGGGGCACCCCAGGGCATTCAGTTCGGCGGGCTGCTTGTAATTCACATTTTGATCGGAGGCCCAGCGTTTCAGTACCAATAGTTATCGTCTCGGCTATCACATTTATGCTAGTTCCCCACAACGCTAACAAGTCTAAACCGATAATGCATGCATCTTTTATATCTGCTAACCAAAACTCGTGTTTCACTCGCTGGGCTCCTGCACACACTTGTAATTGTTTACTACCACGCATGCCCATCTTCTGCCCAGTGACGGAGGTTAGCTGGGTAGAGGTAGGGGTCCATGCACCTGAAAGCAGCCCGCTGGTACCCCGAAGTACCCCCGGCCTTACCAGGGAAATAGTGGCTCCGGTGTCGACCAGCGCCCAGCAGGCTTGTCCGTCCAAACTGCAAGGCAAGTACAGCCCGGTCTTCGTCCCCAGTCTGCCAATACGGGGCTCGGCCTCGTGGGCCTGTTCCTCTGCTCTTAAAAGAACATCAAACGGAACTTTTGCTCTTGGAATTTTTGCTTTCGCTAGGATGGGCAGCCTGGACGCGTGAGTGCTGGTCTGGGCCCGGGTCTGGTTGAGGAGGAGTGTAGCATGGGGCGGCGGTCTCCTCATTGGGCCGTCCCGTCGTCGTTTCCCGTCGGCTGTGGAGCTCTCGCTTTTGGCGCAGGGGCAGTACAATCGCGGGCGAAATGCCCCGGTTCGTTGCACCGGAAGCAGCGTCGCTCCCGTTCCGGTCGCTGCCGCGGTCGGTTTTGGTTCCGTTGAACCCATCTCACCTCCTCGCCGTCCTCGCAGTCGGCAGCTCGGACCCGGGGCTTGTTAGCCGGGGTCCCATTTGGCGTGGTGCCCAAGATGAGCTCCAGTCGCTCGGCCTCGCGAAGCGCTGCGTCCAGGGACTCCGGTTTGGCAATGCGGACCTGTTGTTGTAGGCGCTCCGGAGTGAGGGCCTGTGTGAAGGTCTGGCAGGCTAGCTCCTGCTGGCCTGCGTTATCGAGTTGAGGGTAGCCGCGGCGGGCTAACAGCCTGATGTCGGCGGCGAGGACGCTGAGGCTCTCTGCTCCGGTCCGCCGTCGCTTGGCGAGCTTCTCCCGGCTCACCTCTAGGAATTGCCGCTGTCCGAACCGACGTTCCAGCGCTGTCATCAGTGCCGGTAGCGTCAGTGGTTCGGCGCTGTCCAGGTCTAGCAGCACCTGGCAGGCCTCGCCCTCCAGGGCTAACGCTAAGTGGGTGGCCGTCTGGCTCTCGTCCCAGCCATTGTAGCTAGCCGCGAATCGTACCTGGCTTTGGTACGACTCTAGCTCACCCTTTCCCGTGTAACGGGGTAGCTTGATCACCGCCTTTATCGGTGTAGTCGGTCGCCGCGCCGGCGCCGCTGTCTGGCTCGGCCTGGAAGCAGGGGCGACCTCGTTGGCTTCCGGCCGACCTACTTGCGCTTCATTTCCGGCCGCGGGGTCAGCCACCAGCGCGGGCACCTCCGCCTGGTCTGTAATCGGCCTCTCTCGCTCCGGTCTTGTTGCGCTGGCTCCTTCGGGTTTTCCTCCGGGTCTATTCGTGGGCCGCTTCGCAGACGCTCCTGCGATAACGTCCATCTGCTTGGTCACCTGACGCTCTAGGTCGCGGATCTGTTCCCAGATCGTCCCGCTTCTGACACCATTGTGGCGAGCCATGGAGTCGGAGTCAGGTTCTCTTGATGGAAATAGTTTATTGAGTAAGAGTACAATCTCTTGTTGCTTCTTCTTCAGTTAACAGTTGGAATAGACCTCGCTTGCTGGATCGTAGCCAGCTTTATAGCCCCTCTATGCAAATAAACATGCTTAACAAAGGCGGCCCTTGATAGGTGCCCTGCAGCTCACCCCAACCAATCACACGTAATTCACTCTGTCATACGTCAATCAACAAACGGTCTCTAACGCGGACCTGGTTGAACTCCTGCTGGTCATTCAAAGGTCAACTGCCAATTGCTACTGCACACGTCATTACATTTGAACACAACAGCTGACATGCACAACGATCCCCGCTACTCGCAATCGCCCCGGATCGCCACAATAGGTTGGGGTGCTAGCATTTCTAAAAAAAAAAAAATACATCTGACTTTGACTTTAAACAGAAAAAACAAGCTACCGTGTGTCTCAGTTGCATAAGACAGTTTGATTGGCAACAGTGGAGGACAGTTTTTCAAGTAAGACATCACTGAACTAGAGTGCGGATCGGGCCGCATATTTCTGTCCGAACCCGACCGAGCCCGACAGGAATTCTGCTTTTTATGTCCGAACCCGACCCGAGCCCGACGCAGTTAAGGCACTGAAGCGCTGACATTGTGTTTCCCTGTCACGCAGTTGTTGTTACCATGGTTACAGCTTCTCTGTTTAGTGGTCACTGGGCACCTAAATTACCGTCAAAAGGCATTGTTTTATTGGTAGATAACAGACACACACAATATTCGGTATCATTTTTATTTATTTCACACTATATTTTCACCAAAAACAACTTGAAGCACCATGTGAAGTAAGCTAACCCATCCCAATTAGTACAGTAATACCTTGACATACAAGTTTAATTTGTTCCGTGACCGAGCTCGTTACTCGGTTTACTCGTATATCAAATCAATTTTCCCCATTGAAATTAATTTAAATACCATTAATCCGATCCAGCCCCCCAAAAAACACCCTAATTTCTTTGTTACGTTGTTATAAAAATGAGAAATGTATTTATAAATTATAAATAATTAATACAAAATATAATACAAAGATAATAAAATAGAATATAAAGAAATAAACTGGTTCTAAACTTAATTGCTACATTATTATTCTTCACTTACACTTAATCTTCATCAGTGACGTTTGCATCTTTTTCATAGATTTTTGGCTTTTTCGTCACGCTTTTCTGACTGATCTGCAGGGCGTTTCGATAAAAACCTATCCATGGTGGTTTGTTTCTTCCTTCCCTTCAGAATTTTTCGGAAATGCGAATGCAATTTCCGAAATTGCATTCGCATTCGCAATGCTCCGCTTGCTCGGCTCGTAACTCGGGTCTAGGCTCGTAAGGCGAAACAAGAAATTGCTCGGAATACTCGTAAGTTAGTGCACTCGTATGTCAAGGTTTTACTGTAGTTCAAAAGTAAAATGTTCGCTAGTTGTTCGGCCGCCGTGACCGAGCCCGACCCGTTTCTCCCAATGAACGCCTTGAGAAAGGTTCTTTTTGCAAAGAAATAACCGAATTTTCTTTGCTTTCTGTTCCACTTGAAGAAGCCATTTCAAATTATCTCTCTCGCTTGGTCTAGATCTACTTGAATGAATGAGTAGCAGCCGACTGAACCTATCCGTAGTACTTGCGCACTCGCAGTGATATCCTGCTAGATGCCGGCTGGGCGTGATAAACATGCCTTAAATCCAATCAAATAATATCATAAACCATGAGGACTAATCAGAAAAGGGTAGGATAGTCCGGGGCGCACAGGCCTGCGCCCGGGGACTTCCTTTTTTGGCGGCGAATCAGGCAGCAGTATCAGGGGGCTCGCCTGAAAATGAATGAGTGCTCTGATTCACCATAACGTTACCGGCGCCCCGCAGTCCCCTGAACATGCATATGTAATGTATTAAACTTTAGACAACGCAAGGCCAACATATAACATGTTTAAGCTACTAAAAAATTAAATAATAATAAAAAATAATAATAAAAAATAATAATTTTAAGCTACTAAAAAAATTAAATAATAATAAAAAATAATAATTTTTTTTAAACTTTTTTTAAAATTTGTATGTGGGGGAGGGGGGGCGGCGCCCCAGCGCCCTCTATAGGCCGGCCGCCACT
>CM040396.1:114346514-114351514 GCA_022702515.1 Ilyophis sp. 1 JC-2022
TGAGTTCTATGGTATAGTAGGATACAATCATGTAGTAACCTGAGTTATATGGTATAGCAGGATAAGAGCATGTAGTAACCTGAGTTCTATGGTATAGCAGGATAAGAGCATGTAGTAACCTGAGTTATATGGTATAGCAGGATAAGAGCATGTAGTAACCTGAGTTCTATGGTATAGCAGGATAAGAGCATGTAGTAACCTGAGTTCTATGGTATAGCAGGATAAGAGCATGTAGTAACCTGAGTTCTATGGTATAGCAGGATAAGAGCATGTAGTAACCTGAGTTATATGGTATAGCAGGATAAGAGCATGTAGTAACCTGAGTTATATGGTATAGCAGGATAAGAACATGTAGTAACCTGAGTTCTATGGTATAGCAGGATAAGAGCATGTAGTAACCTGAGTTATATGGTATAGCAGGATAAGAGCATGTAGTAACCTGAGTTCTATGGTATAGCAGGATAAGAGCATGTAGTAACCTGAGTTCTATGGTATAGCAGGATAAGAGCATGTAGTAACCTGAGTTCTATGGTATAGCAGGATAAGAGCATGTAGTAACCTGAGTTATATGGTATAGCAGGATAAGAGCATGTAGTAACCTGAGTTCTATGGTATAGCAGGATAAGAACATGTGTGAGGGGGAGGAGTTAACCTGCGGCACGTTGCTGTTCACCCAATCAGAGTTGGGCAGAATCTCCTCCCACATGATGAGGCAACGCGCCAGAGTCTGAAGAACAAAGAGCAGGTCAAAGGTCACACCTCCGCCATTTTTACAATCTTACCCCTATAAGACCTGATCAAAGGTCACACTGCCATTTTTAGACTCTTACCCCTATAAGAGCGGGTCAAAGGTCACACCGCCGCCAGTTTCTTACAATCTTTCCCCTATTGTTACCCAACCCACCCCCCTGCATAAGAGAGAACCCAACCCGCCCCCTGCATAAGAGAGAACCCAACTCACCCCCTGCATAAGAGCATGTAGTAACCTGAGTTCTATGGTATAGCAGGATAAGAGCATGTAGTAACCTGAGTTATATGGTATAGCAGGATAAGAGCATGTAGTAACCTGAGTTATATGGTATAGCAGGATAAGAGCATGTAGTAACCTGAGTTCTATGGTATAGCAGGATAAGAGCATGTAGTAACCTGAGTTCTATGGTATAGCAGGATAAGAGCATGTAGTAACCTGAGTTATATGGTATAGCAGGATAAGAGCATGTAGTAACCTGAGTTCTATGGTATAGCAGGATAAGAGCATGTAGTAACCTGAGTTCTATGGTATAGCAGGATAAGAGCATGTAGTAACCTGAGTTATATGGTATAGCAGGATAAGAGCATGTAGTAACCTGAGTTCTATGGTATAGTAGGATAAGAGCATGTAGTAACCTGAGTTATATGGTATAGCAGGATAAGAGCATGTAGTAACCTGAGTTATATGGTATAGCAGGATAAGAGCATGTAGTAACCTGAGTTCTATGGTATAGCAGTATTATTGGTTGGTTTTGAAAGATAGTGCTCTTGCAGCAGGTGCTGGGTGACTCACCTTTGACCTCTAGGCTAAAACATGTTGGCATGTTTTTGGTAACAATAAATACTTTCTTTCCACTTCTCTCCACAAAAATTCTAAAATTAATTCATCCAGCTTTTTAAAATATTGTTTTTAATGCACCTTGGTTGCACTGAAAGGTAGCAGAAAAAAATATGTATTTGTGGGGAGATGAGTCTAACACCTGTATTTGTGACAACACATCTTAATGACTTCTTCCATTATGAGGCATCATTAGAAGCCGTGTTCCAGTGTTGCTGTAATTTGATTAATTATGTGCAGATGTAATAACCCAAGGGTTCTATAATTGAATTCTGTAGCTCTTGTGTCTCGGAAAGGGCATCTCTGGGATTAATTACTTGCAATGGAGCAAGGACTTTGAACTTTGACTTTAGACTTCTAGATAATGTCCCAAAAACTCATCCATGGCATTTCTCTTGGGATTGTCCTGGATAATTGCCTCTTTGATATTTGGACATTTTCACATCCAACATGAACACAAGTAAAACACAAGTGTGTAACATAGTATCATTATGTGTTCCACATAAAACTGATGGTATATATCTATCAAATATCACAACAATCATCTCACTAATAGAAAAAATTGCATATTTAAAAAATGTTAGATTCAACAAAATATTGAATTTTTTTGCATAAGTGCGTTTATAAAATATATATTTTTTTTATAAAACATGTGGTCTATTGCAAGTAAACCAAAGTCTGGCTTCATTTCTAAAACATGTGGTCCAATGCAAGTAAACCACAGTCTGGCTTCGAGGGTACGTGTGTGTGTGTGTGTGTGTGTGTGTGTGTGTGTAGGGTAGATGTAAAACGAGGGTAGATGTAAAACACGGACTGGATCTTCACGTAAACACAATGATAACAACAGACCCGGAGTAACAGGTAACAAGTGCACAGCTCGAAGGGGAGGAACGTGGAAGTGGACACATGTGCAGAGAATAACGAGCGATAATGAGAGAGAATGCGAAATCACAGATAGATACAGGGATAGGATAACCAGGGAGAATGCTAAATCACAGATAGATACAGGGATAGGATAACCAGGGAGAATGTGAAATCACAGATAGATACAGGGATAGGATAACGAGGGAGAATGCTAAATCACAGATAGATACAGGGATAGGATAACCAGGGAGAATGCTAAATCACAGATAGATACAGGGATAGGATAACCAGGGAGAATGCTAAATCACAGATAGATACAGGGATAGGATAACCAGGGAGAATGTGAAATCACAGATAGATACAGGGATAGGATAACGAGGGAGAATGCTAAATCACAGATAGATACAGGGATAGGATAACCAGGGAGAATGCTAAATCACAGATAGATACAGGGATAGGATAACCAGGGAGAATGCTAAATCACAGATAGATACAGGGATAGGATAACCAGAGAGAATGCTAAATCACAGATAGATACAGGGATAGGATAACCAGGGAGAATGCTAAATCACAGATAGATACAGGGATATGATAACCAGGGAGAATGCTAAATCACAGATAGATACAGGGATAGGATAACCAGGGAGAATGCTAAATCACAGATAGATACAGGGATAGGATAACCAGGGAGAATGTGAAATCACAGATAGATACAGGGATAGGATAACCAGGGAGAATGCTAAATCACAGATAGATACAGGGATAGGATAACCAGGGAGAATGCTAAATCACAGATAGATACAGGGATATGATAACCAGGGAGAATGCTAAATCACAGATAGATACAGGGATAGGATAACCAGGGAGAATGTGAAATCACAGATAGATACAGGGATAGGATAACGAGGGAGAATGCTAAATCACAGATAGATACAGGGATAGGATAACCAGGGAGAATGCTAAATCACAGATAGATACAGTGATAGGATAACGAGGGAGAATGCTAAATCACAGATAGATACAGGGATAGGATAACCAGGGAGAATGCTAAATCACAGATAGATACAGTGATAGGATAACCAGGGAGAATGCTAAATCACAGATAGATACAGGGATAGGATAACCAGGGAGAATGCTAAATCACAGATAGATACAGGGATAGGATAACGAGGGAGAATGCTAAATCACAGATAGATACAGGGATAGGATAACCAGGGAGAATGCTAAATCACAGATAGATACAGGGATAGGATAACCAGGGAGAATGCTAATTCACAGATAGATACAGGGATAGGATAACCAGAGAGAATGCTAAATCACAGATAGATACAGGGATAGGATAACCAGGGAGAATGCTAAATCACAGATAGATACAGGGATAGGATAACCAGGGAGAATGCTAAATCACAGATAGATACAGGGATAGGATAACCAGGGAGAATGCTAAATCACAGATAGATACAGGGATAGGATAACCAGGGATAATGCTAAATCACAGATAGATACAGGGATAGGATAACCAGGGAGAATGCTAAATCACAGATAGATACAGGGATAGGATAACCAGGGAGAATGCTAAATCACAGATAGATACAGGGATAGGATAACCAGGGAGAATGCTAATTCACAGATAGATACAGGGATAGGATAACCAGAGAGAATGCTAAATCACAGATAGATACAGGGATAGGATAACCAGGGAGAATGCTAAATCACAGATAGATACAGGGATAGGATAACCAGGGAGAATGCTAAATCACAGATAGATACAGGGATAGGATAACCAGGGAGAATGCTAATTCACAGATAGATACAGGGATAGGATAACCAGAGAGAATGCTAAATCACAGATAGATACAGGGATAGGATAACCAGGGAGAATGCTAAATCACAGATAGATACAGGGATAGGATAACCAGGGAGAATGCTAAATCACAGATAGATACAGGGATAGGATAACCAGGGGGAATGCTAAATCACAGATAGATACAGGGATAGGATAACCAGGGAGAATGCTAAATCACAGATAGATACAGGGATAGGATAACCAGGGAGAATGCTAAATCACAGATAGATACAGGGATAGGATAACCAGGGAGAATGCTAAATCACAGATAGATACAGGGATAGGATAACCAGGGAGAATGCTAAATCACAGATAGATACAGGGATAGGATAACCAGGGAGAATGCTAAATCACAGATAGATACAGTGATAGGATAACCAGGGAGAATGCTAAATCACAGATAGATACAGGGATAGGATAACGAGGGAGAATGCTAAATCACAGATAGATACAGGGATAGGATAACCAGGGAGAATGCTAAATCACAGATAGATACAGGGATAGGATAACCAGGGAGAATGCTAAATCACAGATAGATACAGGGATAGGATAACCAGGGAGAATGCTAAATCACAGATAGATACAGGGATAGGATAACCAGGGAGAATGCTAAATCACAGATAGATACAGGGATAGGATAACCAGGGAGAATGCTAAATCACAGATAGATACAGGGATAGGATAACCAGGGAGAATGCTAAA
>CM040396.1:114354014-114529014 GCA_022702515.1 Ilyophis sp. 1 JC-2022
TCCCCACACACACACAAACGCACACTCTCCCCACCACACACACACACAAACACACACTCCCCCCACCACACACACACACTCCACACCACACACACAAACACACACTCTCCCCCCCCACACACAAACACACACTCTCCCCCCACACACACAAACACACACTCTCCCCCCACACACACAAACACACACTCCCCCCACCACAGACACACACACACACACACACAAACATGCACACACACATACTCATGGTTACAGCTGTATATTGTACTTTGGACTTGTACTATTGTACAGTTGCATGGTACTGTCATACGCGTCACTGCAGAGATATACGTATCCTAACAATGTTATAAGGGAGCCACTGAGTGTATAAAGAACCAAAGTATGAATTGGAGCATATAGAAAGAATAAAATGAGAGTGAATCTACTATCAGCTTTTAGCGTGTGTACTGTAGCCATTTTTACGGGGTGCTGGTGTTTCAGAATCTCCCTGGGTTTTATCACCTTGAAGCACAGGCATGTGCATCCATTCACACGGGTGGTCAAACAAAATGAGGAGATCGGCGACAGACTCTCGGCAGCGTGGCCGTGGGCACGCAGGAAAAGAAAAAAGGGCAGCTTGTCATCACGCGCGCGGGACTCAGCGTCAGAGCCATTAACCACGACAGTGACATTTACTCTGCGGACATCCAAACGGCAGAGCCCCCGGGGCCACACGGGGAACTGACAAAACCACACAAACCCAAACTCTGATTGACAAGCCAGCTGAGAGGGACACCGTGTGGGGGTTTTGATTTCATGAGTGAAAAAAAAAAGACAGGAGCCAAAAAAATTATTTTTATGTTGCAGTCATCTTTGAAAAAAAAAACATGATTCATGTCATCATTAAACTTCAGACCAACTGCCAATAATGGTCACCTTGAGGTAGACTGTGTGTTAAAGAGATGTTAGCTAATGACAGGAAACCAAACAGGCTTTGGCCCAGTTCCTGATTAGGGCAAACATGGGAGCAGAGAGAGGAGAGGAAGTCCAGCTGTCAGCTGTAATGACTGTAGCCCAGCTCATGGCAGGTCTGGAAGGGTCCATATCTCAGCTGTAACGACTGTAGCCCATGCAGCTCATGGCAGGTCTGGAAGGGTCCATATCTCACATGGGAGCAGAGAGAGGAGAGGAAGTCCAGCTGTCAGCTGTAACGACTGTAGCCCAGCTCATGGCAGCTCTGGAAGGGTCCATATCTCAGCTGTAACGACTGTAGCCCAGCTCATGGCAGGTCTGGAAGGGTCCATATCTCATATAATGAGTATAACACTCGTTTAATTCGGTACTAATGACTGTTTTATTGTGTACTCATAAATGTGCCATCCATTTGGGAGGCTGCATGAGATTTTGGTTTCATTCATAAAAAATGTACATTTGATTGTGTTGTTTAAGCTCTGTGCCGATGTGCGATGAGCATGCTTGATCGATGGTGCTGTTGACACTATAGTATTTGTACAAAACTAAAATCTCAAATCCAAAACCATGCTGTATGCGAAATGTATGAAGTCATTTTTCTCTGAAATATTATGCATATTTCTCTGTAGATTTACACTGGGTTTGTCTTATAATGGCCATGTACCTCAAACCTCACCTGTACCTCAAACCCTAACCCTAACCCAGCTAAAACATCCTCTGCTAGTCTGAAGGTGGACACACCTCATATTTGTGCGTAGATAAATTTCCTAACTAAAATGTGGCAATGCAATAATCCTGAAGCTGAAATATATTGCTGCTCAAATTAAATTCAACACGGGCGAACGCACTCCATCTGATCCCTGGGACTCAAATATTGTAAAGTACCATGTCAGTGTTGTGCGGGATAATCACAGTTTCACCTGCTGGAGACGGTAAGGTACATTTTTTTCTCATTTTTGTGAAATCAATTTTACTTTCCGAAGAAGTGAAAATAGCATCTTTGTTACAGAATGACTGGTTTAATTTAACCACATTTTTGTATTGTATTGCCTGCACAATATTAATAAAAAGGGGAAATGGTTTGAGGAAGTGTAAAACTTGATTTTAGGTGTTGTAGGGAAGCTTGATTGGTGCATTAAAAATATAAATGGCAAATTGTGTCCTCAGCATTGGGCCGTCTCTTTTTAGCAAGAGTAAAAGATGTTTTACGAAGAACACGAGTGCCAGAAGTATGTATATTAGATTAGATTAGATTAGATTAGATTCAACTTTATTGTCATTATCCATGTACAGGTACAGGAACAACGAAATGCAGTTTAGCATCTAACCAGAGTGCAAAGAGGCAGTAAAGTGCATTGTGTATATATTTAGTATGGTACATTATAGACATTGTGTACAGGAGTATAAATCTGGAAAATATATAAATAATCTCAATGGTATAAATAAACATGAATAAATAAACATGAACATGACAGTAGTAGGGGCAGTAAGTAAGTAGTAAGTAGTAAGTAGTATTTGTAAGAAAATATAAGGGTATATATGAAATATCTACGAGTATGAATGAAGTATCTACAGGGAAGTACTATGATTGTATATGAGATATCTATCTAAAATAAAGTCTATACAGTATGATACAGGATGATTATATGGGCATTATTGTACAGCGGTATATTTAACAGTAAAAGTCTCTGGGGGAGTGACTGGGGTGGTCCGGGGGTAGGGCGGGGGGTTGGTATCCGGGGGGGGGGGGCGGGGTCACCGAGGTGCAGAGTTCAGCAGGGTGACAGCTGAGGGGTAGAAGCTGTTTTTGAGCCTGCTGGTTCTGGCGAGGGGGGTCCTGTAGCGCCTCCCAGAGGGGAGGAGGGCAAACAGTCTGTGTTTGGGGTGGTAGGAGTCCTTGACTATGTTGCGTGCCTTCCGCAGACACCTTTTGTACTGTACCGTCTCGATCGATGGGAGAGTGGTATTAGTGATGCGTTGGGCGATTTTCACCACCCTCTGCAGCGCTTTCCGGTCAGAGACAGTACAGTTTCCATACCAGACTGTGATGGAGCTGGTGAGGATGCTTTCTATGGCACACCGGTAGAAGTTCACCAGGATCTGAGGAGACAGATGGGCTTTCCTCAGTCTCCTCAGGAAGAAGAGACGCTGGTGAGCCTTCTTGACCAGGGCCGAGGTGTTGAGGGCCCAGGAGAGATCCTCAGAGATGTGGATACCCAGGAACTTGAAGCTGGAGACACGCTCAACCTCCGTCCCGTCGATAAGGATGGGGCTGTGCGTGCCTGCTTTGGTCTTCCTGAAGTCCACAATGATCTCTTTGGTCTTCTTGGTGTTGAGGGCCAGGTTGTTGTCAGCACACCACTCCGCCAGGTGCTGGACCTCCTCCCTGTAGGCCGTCTCATCGTTGTTCTTGACGAGGCCTACCACCATTGTGTCGTCTGCAAACTTGATGATGGAGTTGGAGCCATGTACAGGAGTGCAGTCGTGGGTGAAGAGGGAGTAGAGGAGTGGGCTCAGCACACAGCCCTGTGGGACGCCGGTGTTCAGGGTGATGGTTGAGGAGGTGAGACTGTCTAGTCGCACATGTTGGGGTCTGTTGGTGAGGAAGTCGAGTAACCAGTTGCAGAGGGAAGGGTTGATGCCAAGATCGCCGAGTTTGGAGATCAGTTTGGAGGGGATTATGGTGTTGAATGCTGAGCTAAAGTCAATGAACAGCATTCTCACATAGGTGTTACCACCCTCCAGGTGGGAGAGCGCGGAGTGAAGCACTGAGGAGATGGCATCCTCCGTACTCCTGTTCTCCCGGTAGGCGAATTGGTGGGGGTCCAGTCGGGGGGATAGGCCTGATTTGAGGTGAGCCAGGACTAGTCTCTCGAAGCACTTCATGATGGTGGGGGTGAGTGCAACAGGGCGAAAGTCATTTAGGCTCACAGCAGAGGTGTGTTTCGGCACTGGCACAATGGAGGTGGTTTTAAAGCACGTGGGGACAGCTGCTTGGGCCAGTGACAGGTTGAATATGTTAGTCAACACCTCAGTCAGCTGTTCAGCGCAGACCCTGAGCACCCGACCGGGGATGCCATCGGGGCCAGCAGCCTTGCGTGCATTAGTCCTGCTCAGTGCAGCACACACATCAGTGGGGGAGAGAGTGAGGGGCTGGTGGTCGACAGGTAGTATGGCCTTGATCGCCGCCTCGTGGTTGTCCCTGTCGAAGCGGGCATAAAAGTAATTGAGCTTATCAGGGAGGGAGGTGTCGTTAGTTGGGGGGGAGTTGTTGGTGGGTTTGTAATCCGTAATGGACTGGATGCCCTGCCACATGCGTCGGGGGTCGGAGTTGATGAAGTGCTCCTCAATCCTTAGCTTGTGGCTGTGCCTGGCCCTCTTGATACCCCTTTTCAGATTGGCCCTGGCTGAGCTGTAGGCCTGCGCGTCACCTGATTTGAAGGCGGTGTCACGTGTCTTCAGCAGAAGACGGACCTCTTTGTTCATCCAAGGCTTCTGATTGGGGAATGTTGTAATCCGTTTGAGGGTGGTGACATCGTTGACGTTGGTGTTGATGTAGTCCAGAACGGAGGTGGTGTAGGAGTCAATGTCTGTGTGGGAGTCCAGGGTGGCCTGTGTGGCAAACCTACTCCAGTCCGTGTGTTGAAACCGGTGCTGCAGTAGAGAGTCTGCCCCCTCAGGCCAAACTTTGACTGTCCTCACAGAGGGTTTCACACGTTTGATGAGTGGGGAGTACTTGGGGAACAGGAACAAAGAGAGGTGATCAGATTGTCCAAGGTGGGGGAGGGGGACGGCTTTGTAAGCCTCAGCCATGTTGGTGTAAACATGGTCTAAAATCTTATCACCTCTTGTAGGACAGGAGATATGCTGGTGGAATTTAGGGAGAACAGTCTTCAGGCTGGAGTGGTTGAAATCCCCCGCAACAATAAAGGCTGCCTCTGGGTGTTTGGTCTGTTGTTTGCTAATGGCTGCCTGCAGTTGTTTCATGGCTAGCTTAGCATTAGCATCCGGAGGGATATATGCTGCAGTCACAATTGTAGAAGTGAAAGAGAGACACAGGGGCTCGCGTTGCGCGCGCGCCGCCATCTTGGTAATAGTAACCAAGTTAGTCTGATAACAGATCTGATGACATACGACAGGCTGCTCTCTGAGTCTGTAGGGTGGTGCAGGCTGCTCTCTGCGTCTGTAGGGTGGTGGACATACGACAGGCTGCTCTCTGCGTCTGTAGGGTGGTGCAGGCTGCTCTCTGCATCTGTAGGGTGGTGCAGGCTGCTCTCTGCGTCTGTAGGGTGGTGCAGGCTGCTCTCTGCGTCTGTAGGGTGGTGGACATACGACAGGCTGCTCTCTGCGTCTGTAGGGTGGTGGACATACGACAGGCTGCTCTCTGCGTCTGTAGGGTGGTGCAGGCTGCTCTCTGCGTCTGTAGGGTGGTGCAGGCTGCTCTCTGCATCTGTAGGGTGGTGCAGGCTGCTCTCTGCGTCTGTAGGGTGGTGCAGGCTGCTCTCTGAGTCTGTAGGGTGGTGCAGGCTGCTCTCTGCGTCTGTAGGGTGGTGCAGGCTGCTCTCTGTGTCTGTAGGGTGGTGCAGGCTGCTCTCTGCGTCTGTAGGGTGGTGCAGGCTGCTCTCTGAGTCTGTAGGGTGGTGCAGGCTGCTCTCTGCATCTGTAGGGTGGTGGACATACGACAGGCTGCTCTCTGCGTCTGTAGGGTGGTGCAGGCGGCTCTCTGAGTCTGTAGGGTGGTGCAGGCTGCTCTCTGCGTCTGTACGGTGGTGCAGGCTGCTCTCTGCGTCTGTAGGGTGGTGCAGGCTGCTCTCTGCGTCTGTAGGGTGGTGCAGGCTGCTCTCTGCATCTGTAGGGTGGTGCAGGCTGCTCTCTGCGTCTGTAGGGTGGTGCAGGCTGCTCTCTGCGTCTGTAGGGTGGTGCAGGCTGCTCTCTGAGTCTGTAGGGTGGTGGACATACGACAGGCTGCTCTCTGCGTCTGTAGGGTGGTGCAGGCTGCTCTCTGCGTCTGTAGGGTGGTGCAGGCTGCTCTCTGCGTCTGTAGGGTGGTGCAGGCTGCTCTCTGCGTCTGTAGGGTGGTGGACATACGACAGGCTGCTCTCTGCGTCTGTAGGGTGGTGCAGGCTGCTCTCTGTGTCTGTATGGTGGTGCAGGCTGCTCTCTGAGTCTGTAGGGTGGTGCAGGCTGCTCTCTGCGTCTGTAGGGTGGTGCAGGCTGCTCTCTGCATCTGTAGGGTGGTGCAGGCTGCTCTCTGCGTCTGTAGGGTGGTGCAGGCTGCTCTCTGAGTCTGTAGGGTGGTGCAGGCTGCTCTCTGCGTCTGTAGGGTGGTGCAGGCTGCTCTCTGCGTCTGTAGGGTGGTGCAGGCTGCTCTCTGCGTCTGTAGGGTGGTGCAGGCTGCTCTCTGCGTCTGTAGGGTGGTGCAGGCTGCTCTCTGCGTCTGTAGGGTGGTGCAGGCTGCTCTCTGCGTCTGTAGGGTGGTGCAGGCTGCTCTCTGCCTCTGTAGGGTGGTGCAGGCTGCTCTCTGCGTCTGTAGGGTGGTGCAGGCTGCTCTCTGCGTCTGTAGGGTGGTGCAGGCTGCTCTCTGCCTCTGTAGGGTGGTGCAGGCTGCTCTCTGCATCTGTAGGGTGGTGCAGGCTGCTCTCTGTGTCTGTAGGGTGGTGCAGGCTGCTCTCTGCATCTGTAGGGTGGTGCAGGCTGCTCTCTGCGTCTGTAGGGTGGTGCAGGCTGCTCTCTGCCTCTGTAGGGTGGTGCAGGCTGCTCTCTGAGTCTGTAGGGTGGTGCAGGCTGCTCTCTGCCTCTGTAGGGTGGTGCAGGCTGCTCTCTGCGTCTGTAGGGTGGTGCAGGCTGCTCTCTGCGTCTGTAGGGTGGTGCAGGCTGCTCTGTGAGTCTGTAGGGTGGTGCAGGCTGCTCTCTGCCTCTGTAGGGTGGTGCAGGCTGCTCTCTGAGTCTGTAGGGTGGTGCAGGCTGCTCTCTGCGTCTGTAGGGTGGTGCAGGCTGCTCTCTGAGTCTGTAGGGTGGTGCAGGCTGCTCTCTGCCTCTGTAGGGTGGTGCAGGCTGCTCTCTGCCTCTGTAGGGTGGTGCAGGCTGCTCTCTGAGTCTGTAGGGTGGTGCAGGCTGCTCTCTGAGTCTGTAGGGTGGTGCAGGCTGCTCTCTGCGTCTGTAGGGTGGTGCAGGCTGCTCTCTGCCTCTGTAGGGTGGTGCAGGCTGCTCTCTGCGTCTGTAGGGTGGTGCAGGCTGCTCTCTGCGTCTGTAGGGTGGTGCAGGCTGCTCTCTGCGTCTGTAGGGTGGTGCAGGCTGCTCTCTGCGTCTGTAGGGTGGTGCAGGCTGCTCTCTGCGTCTGTAGGGTGGTGCAGGCTGCTCTCTGCGTCTGTAGGGTGGTGCAGGATGCTCTCTGCCTCTGTAGGGTGGTGCAGGCTGCTCTCTGCGTCTGTAGGGTGGTGCAGGCTGCTCTCGGCGTCTGTAGGGTGGTGCATGCTGCTCTCTGCGTCTGTAGGGTGGTGCAGGCTGCTCTCTGCGTCTGTAGGGTGGTGCAGGCTGCTCTCTGCGTCTGTAGGGTGGTGCAGGCTGCTCTCTGCGTCTGTAGGGTGGTGCAGGCTGCTCTCTGCGTCTGTAGGGTGGTGCAGGCTGCTCTCTGCGTCTGTAGGGTGGTGCAGGCTGCTCTCTGAGTCTGTAGGGTGGTGCAGGCTGCTCTCTGAGTCTGTAGGGTGGTGCAGGCTGCTCTCTGCGTCTGTAGGGTGGTGCAGGCTGCTCTCTGAGTCTGTAGGGTGGTGCAGGCTGCTCTCTGCGTCTGTAGGGTGGTGCAGGCTGCTCTCTGCGTCTGTAGGGTGGTGCAGGCTGCTCTCTGCGTCTGTAGGGTGGTGCAGGCTGCTCTCTGCGTCTGTAGGGTGGTGCAGGCTGCTCTCTGAGTCTGTAGGGTGGTGCAGGCTGCTCTCTGAGTCTGTAGGGTGGTGCAGGCTGCTCTCTGCGTCTGTAGGGTGGTGCAGGCTGCTCTCTGAGTCTGTAGGGTGGTGCAGGCTGCTCTCTGCGTCTGTAGGGTGGTGAAATGCACATATTGTGGGAATACTCTGCCATTCTGTCTTTTGGTATGTCTGCTGCAGATGTTTGTTTGCTGCAGATGTTTTTTAGTAATTATACATGGTTAGGGTTAGGGTTAGGGTTAGGGTTAGGGTTAGGGTTAGGGTTAGGGACATGGCTGAGTTCCCGTGTCCTGTGTTTGGGGGATGAAGTTAAAGTTATTGATGTCTAGAAAACGTGAGGCTGTTGCGCTGATAAATCCCAATAAAACAGAATTTAGTAACATCACCTCTCAAATGAAAGCTTGTTGTCATTTGTCTGCAATATGAAGCTAACACATGTACTGTATGTTATTGCTGAGTTTGTTTTCAAACACTGATTAGCTGGGGGGGGGTGAATGGTGTAGCAATTGTAGCCATTTTTATGCATAGTCCTTCCCATTTTAGGGGAACAAAACTAATTGTTGTTGGTCACAAACATCAGGAAGTCATGACATGTAAAGGATACGCAACCAAATATTATATGATAACTTTATTAAAGTTTATGTTTATTTTTCCAATTACTTTTGGTCCCCTAAATTGGGGCATGCTATGTATTACAATTGCTACACTGTTCACCCGATATGGACGTAAAACCCCCCAAATTAAAGCTGAAAGTCTGCTCTTTAATCTCATAGTCACTGTTCCATTTCAAATTCAATGTGCTGAGAGCCAAAACAACTAAAATTGTGTCACTGTCCAAATACTTCTGGAGCTGTCTGCACACCCCTTTCACCTTCTCCACGTATTATTACGTTACAGACATATTCTACAATAAATTGAGTTCATTTTTCGTCTCAAAATTCTACACAAAATAGCCCATAATGACAAAGTGAAAACAGGTTTTTAGACATTTGTGCTAATTTATTAAAAATCTAAATCTAAATATCATATGTACAAGTGAGCACACCCTTTGATATGACACCCAAAAGTGAGCTGAGGTGCATTTTGTTTCCACTGATACTGCTTGAGATGTTTCTACAACTTAATTGGAGTCCACCTGTGATAAATTCAATTGATTGGACATGATTGGGGATTGCCAACACCTGCCTATATAAGGTCCCACAGTTAAAAGTGCATATCAGAGCAAACTCCAAGCCATGGGGTCAAAGGAATTATCTGCAGACCTCAGAAACAGGATTGTGTCAAGGCATAGATCTGGAGAAGGGTACGGAAAAATCTCTGCAGCTTTACAGGTCCCAAAGAGCACAGTGGCCACCATCATTCGTAAATGGAAGAAGTTTGGAACCACTAAGAATCTTCCTAAACCTGGCTGCCTGGCCAAACTGAGCAATCGGGGAAGACGGGCCTTGGCCAGGGAGGTGAGCAGGAACCCAAGGGTCACTCTGACAGAGCTCCAGCGTATCCTTGTGGAGATGGGAGAACCTTTCAGAAGATCAACCATCCAGGCAGCACTCTACCAATCAGGCCTTTATGGTAGAGTGGCCAGACGGAAGCCCCTCCTTAGTAAAAGGCACATCACAGCCCGCTTGGAGTTTGGCACCTAGAGTACTCTCAAACCATGAGAATCAAGATTCTCTGGTCTGATGAAACCAAAATGGAACTTTTTGGCCTGAATACCAAGCGTCACGTCTGGAGGAAACCAGGCACCGCTCATCACCTGGCTAATACCATCCCTACAGTGAAGCATGGCGGTGGCAGCGTCATGATGTGGGGATGTTTTTCAGCAGCGGGAACGGGGCGACTAGTCCTGATAGAGGGAAAGATGAATGCAGCTAAGTACACCGAGACCCTTGAAGAAAACCTGCTCCAGAGCGCTCTGGACCTCAGACTGGGGCGAAAGTTTACCTTCCAACATGACAACGACCCGAAGCACACAGCCAAGAGAACAAAGGAGTGGCTTTGGAGAAAGTCTGTGCATGTCCTTGAGTGGCCCAGCCAGAGCCCAGACCTCAATCCAATTGAACATCTGTGGAAAGAGCTGAAAATGGCTGTGTACCAACGCTCCCCATCCAACCTGACGTAGCTTGCAAGGATATGCCAAGATGAATGGGCAAAAATGTCCAGAAACAAGTGTGCCAAGCTTGTAGCTTTTTTCCCAAGACGCCTTGAAGCTGTAATCGCTGCCAAAGGTGCAGCAACCAAGTATTAGGCTAAGGGTGTACAGATATGTAACCGCTAAATAACCTATTTTTGTCAATAAAATAAAATAGCATATTTTCTAAAAACCTGTTTTTACTTTGTCATTATTGGCTATTGTGTGTAGTTGTTTGAGGCAAAAAATTAACTCAATCTATTGTAGAATATGTCTGTAACGTAATAAAACATGAAAAGGTGAAAGGGGTGTGCAGACTTTCCGGCTTGACTGTACGTACGTATGTGAAAATGAAAGTCTACATGTGATTTTTTAAACTCAGATACACAACCCCTGTGTTTGAAAAATACCATGCTCGGTTACAGTTTATGAGAAAATTGGATGGATTTTTTTTTCCAGAAAACAAGAAATAATTGTGACTCGCTGGAAAGTGTAAATCTATATTTTTAGAAAATGTACAGAATTACACGCGGCAGCAAAACCTCGGAGCAACAAAACCGACCAATCATCTAATCTCTCCTCGAATCGCGTGGTGTGATACTCTCAATACATGATTCAGGGGTATAATATCTGATGTAATCTAATTCCAGGTCTAGTTCCACTAATTACACAAATCTAATTCCAGGGAGAGACGTCAAGAGTTACAATGTCGACCTGCCTTGTCACTGAAAGACAGCAGACCCTACAGGCAAAGAATAAGTAAAATAATGAAAACAAAATATAATATTTAAAACCAATGGAAGTAAATCTGTTTTCACAGCTTTTGGCTCAATACTGATCATCCCTCTCTGTTCATGGAAAGGCTGTCGAGGTCATGCAATTAAAACAATAAAGATGTGATGCAATTAAAACAATAAAGATGTGATTCAATTAAAACAATAAAGATGTGATGCAATTAAAACAATAAATATGTGATTCAATTAAAACAATAAAGATATGATGCAATTAAAACAATAAAGATGTGATTAAATTAAAACAATAAAGATGTGATTCAATTAAAACAATAAAGATGTGATTCAATTAAAACAATAAAGATGTGATTCAATTAAAACAATAAAGATGTGTTCCTCACTCTGTCAAGCTACCTGTAAGCTGCAGCTTTGATTTCCTGCATGTATTGCCCGGGTAATCAGCGTGGATAATTGTAAGATTGGGTCTGTGTAACTGGAAAGCCATAATTCGGGGGGGGGGTTATTCGCACAATCAACAAAATTTCATGACCGCCTGAGCACACTGTTGAAATACAGTCAGGTTCATAAGTATTTGGACAGTAACACAATTTTTGTTGTTTTGGCTCTGACATTGCATTTTAAATGGAACAGTGACTTTCAGCTTTAATTTGGGGAGTTTTAACATCCATATGGGGTGATCGGTGTAGCAATTGTAGCCATTTTTATACATAGCGCGCCCATTTTAGGGGACGAATGAACATAAAATTTAATAAAGTTATATTTAATATTTGGTGGCATATCCTTTGCATATCGTGGCTTCCGGATGTCTTCGACCCAACAACATGAAAAAACTCTTGATATCTTATTTTCAGGTACTCTTACAAGCGATATTCTAATCTTTTTGCATTTGAATGGATCGCTATGGGAATTGGGGGGTGGGACTAGATTAAGTTGTAAATAGTGTAGTGTAGTGGCAGTAGTAGTGTAGGGGCGGCAGTGTAGTATAATGGTTAAGGAACAGGCCTTGTAACCGAAAGGTTGCAGGTTCGATTCCCAGGTCGGACACTGCTGTTGTACCCTTGAGCAAGGTACTTCACCTGCATTGCTTCAGTATATATCCAGCTGTATCAATGGATGATATGTAAACAATGCTAAAAAAAAAGTTGTGTAAGTCGCTCTGTATAAGAGCGTCTGCTAAATGCCTGTAATGTAATGTGGGAATAGTATGAAACACATGGTTGGTTAAATGGCTGTAAGTCATCAAGGGTCTGAGGTATCAAACGAGCCTCAAACCATCACTCATCACTAATCTTTCCATAGTGATCAATAGGAAAATAAGTTTACAATCTAAGTTATATAAGTATATATATAAGTTTTAAATAAAATGCTGTCGTAATACCTCGATTCAGAGGCAGTGGCACTGAGCCATGTTGTTGTTTCAGAGTTAATCGCTTAATCTAATCTTTCAGACTGAGCTAATGGTGCAAACACAACCGCCCGACTTCCACTTAGAATCTAATTGAACCTATTTATTGTCAAAACATCAAGCTGTGACTGTGAGAACATCTGTAGACTCATTAAACAGTAATTAAAATATACTAAAACCTGACACAAAGCTTCACACTTATGAAATTCAAACAGATTACCTTATCAAACTTGAGATCCTGTCATTTCCTTACAGAAATCAGCTTTGCATTTAACAAATCAATGTCAATGTAAATTCGAGGCATTTAACCAGTCAACGTTTCTTATTGTCTGAAACGAGGCTTCATATAAGCCTACATTTAATTGAACATGCCCTCGAGAAGTTACATTGCTGTACAGCGCCATCTAGAGACTTAAAAAAACAATGCTTGCGGAATATACCTTCAGATTTCACGTTATGATTAGTATTATTCCTGCTCGTTTCATCAGTGTCTGTCAGTGAGAAAGAACAAAATAATGGCGAAACTCATACAATCTAATTATGTCTGTTAAATCTCCCAATAAACTGGAGATTAATGCACAACTGAACTTCGGTAGAACTTTGGGTTGTGTACTTACCTGCCCATGGTATGGGTCCAAATGGTGGCGAAATATAATAATAACTTTATTTATATAGCACCGTTCATAACATAAAATGCAGCTCAAAGTGCTTTACAAGAAAAACAATATAAATCAATAACACAGGTATTAAGATCAGATAAAAAATAAGATAATAGTAATAAATAAATTGAAAATGATAATAGTAGAAATGAAATAAATTGATAAAATAAAATAAATAAAATTAAATAATAATAGTAATAAAATAAATTGATAAGAATTAAAACAATCCTAAGATATAAAAAGCATAAAATAAGAAATATATTTTAAAAAAATAATAATAATAATGGTGTTCAAATAAAAAGGTGGAGTTAATTGAAAGCAAAATCATAAAAATAGGTTTTGAGCTGTTTCTATTGACAGAGGCTGCTTGTCTTATTAGTGATGAGTTTGTGTTCCAAACCTTTGATGCATAAGAACAGAAAGCTGCTTCACCATACTTTCTGTAATTCATTTTTGAGGTATTGAGCAAGCCAGCACTAGACCATCTAAGGCAGAGGTAGCCAACATGGTGCCCGCGGGCACCTGGTAGCCCGCAGGGACCACGTGAATCGCCCGCGAGGCATGTTCTAAAAATAGCACTAATCACCATGGAGATCTGTCTAAATAAAAAATTTATTTAATTGTGTTGCTGTTCTTTTTAAATCAAAAGCGCTTGCATTAATATAGATTTGAAAATGACAATATATAATATAAAATTTTAAAAACAAAAATGATTGTTTCTGAAGTCAAAGAATAATGTGTGCGCAAGACAAACAGCCATTGCTGAGACAAGGAAGCGGGCGCAGCTACGTTGAGGAGCTAGATGTGGTTTTTACCCCCAAAATAAAGAAAACATGGCAGAAAAGCGAAATAAAACATACTATTTTCACAATGATTGGGAGGAAGAGTTCTTTTTTACGACAGTGAAAGAAAAATGTGTGTCTCATTTGCGGGGCGACTTTGGCGACGGCAAAGCGGCACAACGTGGAGAGACACTTCAGTACGTGTCACCAAAGCTTCCATGCTAACTACCCACCCGGTAGCGCACTACGGACAGAAAAAGCCTGTGACTAAAAAATGTTAGAAGTGATTTTGAACAAAATGCTATAAATTTGCTTATTCATACAAAACTGTCAAGAAAGATATTTACAAAAATATCAGAGATGTGATAACTCTCTTTCAAATGTTGAAACAGATTAACAGAAATAAATACTGTTGCGTGTTTAAATACATCTGTGTTTCCTACCATGTGAAATCATTGTTAATAATTATTGTGAGGAATAATTCCCATTGACGTGATTAATATTTTGGTGTTTGGGTTTGAAAGGCACAATCATGTGTTAACATCCCTTAAAACTTTAGTTTCACCAGAAAAGGGCGTTGTCTAATAAAGTATTAAACAGGGTAATAAAAGTAATAATATCTAAGTCTCTTCACATATATTATTAAAAGGTGATCTGTGCAACTTTCTTATTCAGGAAGTTTGTATCAAACAAGTAGCCCTCTGTACTACTCAGTACCCTATAAGTAGCTCAGTTTCAAAAAGGTTGGTGACCCCTGACCTAAGGGAACCATTTGAAATATACTTAGATAAGCAATCAGAGGTATGAAGGTGCTAAACCATTTAGGGCAAGCAAAAAACAAGTAAAATAATTTTTAAATCAATCCTCAATGTTACAGGGAGCCAGTGCAATGAGGCTAGAACTAGTGTAATATGTTCTCTTCCTGGTTTTTTGTTAAAATTCTGGCTGCTGCATTTTGTACAAGTTAGACTATCAATAGTTTTTTTAGGTAATCCAGTAAAGAGTGCACTGCAGTAATCAAGGTGCGAGAATAAAGAAGCATGGGTCAATGTTTTGGCATCTTCCAGTGAGAGGCAGGGTCTAACTCTTGCAATATTTCCTAAATAAAAAAAAGGCAATCTTTGTAACATTGTTGATATGTGATTTAAAATCCAACTCAGTCAAGAATAACACCGATTTTTTACTTCAGGCTTATTCTATGGAGCCAGACTTCCACATTTACTTCAGGCTTATTCTATGGAGCCAGACTTCCACATTTACTCCAGGCTTATTCTATGGAGCCAGACTTCCACATTTACTCCAGGCTTATTCTATGGAGCCAGACTTCCACATTTACTTCAGGCTTATTCTATGGAGCCAGACTTCCACATTTACTCCAGGCTTATTCTATGGAGCCAGACTTCCACATTTACTCCAGGCTTATTCTATGGAGCCAGACTTCCACATTTACTTCAGGCTTATTCTATGGAGCCAGACTTCCACATTTACTTCAGGCTTATTCTATGAAGCCAGACTTCCACATTTGCTTAATATTTTCTCTCTGTGCATTTGTACGAATTATAAAAATTTCAGTTTTATCTTGATTTAGTTTTAGGGAATTTTTACTCCTCTCCTGTGTAATGCTGGATAGGCAATTTATCAATGGATTTAGGGCATCAGTATCCTCTGGAGCTACAGATTAATATAACTGAGTGTCATCATAACAATAAAATATCACTCAATGATCACAAATATTTTTTCCAAGTGGCAGCATACAGGTGCAGCTCAACAAATTAGAATATCGTGAAAAAGTTCTATGTTTTGTCACTCATTTCAGAAAGGGAAATTCATATTATATAGATTCATTACATAGTGAAATATTTCAAGCCTTTATTTCTTGTAATTTTGATTATGGCTTACAGCTAATGAAACCCAAATTCAGTGTCTCAGAAAATTAAATCCAGGCCGATTTACCCGTTCTTTTTGAGGAACTCTGAGGTCTCCTGGTAAGACTAGTCCCGTGAAAACGGACATCTCAGTAATTTGAGTGCTCATCTAAAGCACTGAGCACATCAGATCTTTCTTTGCTAAAACAATTCTTGGAACAATGGAGGCTGTTGAGTTTTTTGGACTCGATCACACATCCCAGCATAGACCACCATCCAAACAACAAAAACTAAAGGCTCTCAGGGGAGCAAAACCTCCAAATTAACAACCGATTGCATTTGCAGCCTCATTAGGTAAAACGGTTTAGGCGAGCCTCAACATAGTCTCACGTTCTCCCCCTAATTTGTGTTGATATCGGAAATTAGCTTTCCATTAACATCCAGGACAGTCTACGTCAGGGTGAGTCATTCGGGTGGAATTCTTATTCTGAATGCACCACTATAATTACCCCAGATAACCAGTAAATTCCTTTACAGATGTGCTGGGGTAAAACTAGTCCTGTCAGAATAGGGCTTAATTTCAAATAAACACTCTTCCACCCTCAGTTCATATGGTTCTCTATAGAGAAAATAATGTAAGAATTTCTATGTCATGTCCATATCGATACATTAGAGGATTCATAAAATCAGCGGTTTAAAAATAACCACCAGCACAACACGTGTCATAACATATAATTTTCATCAGGGAGTGCATAAACCGCCTCAGGGCTTTCGTTTGATATCAGGCAAGACTTGTAATTGTAATTGGCAGCAAAATGTTATCACACACAGGTAAAATACCCTAAGGTTTGACATTGACATGCCATATAAAGCCCTCAATCACCCAATTTAGGAAAAGCGCCAAACTCACCACTTTCTATGAAGTTTCAGAAGTCAAACAGCCGTTCAAATCCAATTCCATAAAAAAGAAGATTCTTTATTGAGACCAGTTTATACAATTTAAATCTTTACATTTTGACAATGAAAAGGACAGACAAGACTTCAGTGACGAACATCATTAAATTCAAATGTAAGACATAAAATGTATGTACAGCTTTCATAAAACTCACTGATTTTATATTTACACAGCTTTCATAAAACTCGCATTCCCAATCAGTCAGTTGGCATTTTATTTTTTTAAAATCCAGCACGATTGTCAAATCTCGACTTCAGGCGTAGTGGCTCATACGCTCGATAGCCGGCGATCATTCAGAGGAACACGGGCTAAAACGTCAAATACAATTAAATAAATACGTTTAAAATGTCTTTCCAATAAAAGAAAAAAAAAAAGTGCATCATCTTTTTAAAATTCTTTGGGCTCAAAGGCGCTTGACGTTCCTCTTGCTTTGGGCACTCCCAATGATTGGGCTGGGCTTGGACCGGCCAGGTGTCCGGAGCACGGCCAATCGGCAGCTGGAAGAGCCGTGGTACTCGGCCTGGCACACCGTGCAGCAGACGAAGCCGCAGCTGCGCCTTGTGCAGACGGCTCGAGACACGGCCGGGTCGAACCGCGCCGGTGATCCGCACAGCTTACACGACTTCAGCGCCTCGTGATGCTTCACCGAACTGGCAACCTGAAAAACACACAATTACATTACAGCAGACTGACTGTCTACAAGCAGTGCCATACGCTATATAAAGGGACACTTCACATTCAGTGTTAGGGTTGTACGTACTGTACGTTTTTCATTGGTAGACCAGTATGTGTGATTAATTTTGCACAAGTTTGAAGACCTGCCAGTGACAGTGGCAGGCCGGGTACATGGGCACTTCCTCATTAACAGCCTGTGCAGCAATGTGACTGCTCCAGAGGAACACATGGGGCACGGGACATTACCTCCTGGAATTCCCAAAAGCGGCTTTTCTGGGAGGAGGTGTGGCCTGTCCCGCTCAGCCTCTGTATGGGAGTGGAGGCCAAACTTTGGACCTGGCTGAACGCAGTCCTACAGGGGGTGAAGTCCCGTGTAAAAAGCGGCCCGAGCTGTCTGGAGTCCTGAGACAAGACCACAATTAATTAACTGCAGAAATACTAGTGTATACCATTAATAACCACAATTATGCTCCATAACAATGCCTACGCAGCAGTTACTGTAAAAGCTTTAAATCCATGCAATAGTGTCAGCCAACATGGACTAGCCCTTCTAAACAATCTAAGCCCCGAAGGAGTTCAGACCAAATGCCATTTAGAACATTCCAGAGAACGCCGGGGAACAGTCTCACACTGGCCACATTTTCACTTTCCCACCATGCAGGAGGTTCAAAGGTCAAATTCACTATTGGATGAGTTTCCACAAAGTACACTGAAGTAGCATGTAGCTGCTGTAGTAATAGTGGCTTACCCGCAGCCTCTTTACCTGCTGTAGTAATAAAGGGGCTTACCCGCAGCCTCTTTACCTGCTGTAGTAATAGTGGGGCTTACCCGCAGCCTCTTTACCTGCTGTAGTAATAAAGGGGCTTACCCGCAGCCTCTTTACCTGCTGTAGTAATAGTGGCTTACCCGCAGCCGCTTTACCTGCTGTAGTAATAGTGGGGCTTACCCGCAGCCTCTTTACCTGCTGTAGTAATAAAGGGGCTTACCCGCAGCCTCTTTACCTGCTGTAGTAATAGTGGGGCTTACCCGCAGCCTCTTTACCTGCTGTAGTAATAGTGGCTTACCCGCAGCCTCTTTACCTGCTGTAGTAATAGTGGGGCTTACCCGCAGCCTCTTTACCTGCTGTAGTAATAAAGGGGCTTACCCGCAGCCTCTTTACCTGCTGTAGTAATAAAGTGGCTTACCCGCAGCCTCTTTACCGGCTGTAGTAATAGTGGGGCTTACCCGCAGCCTCTTTACCTGCTGTAGTAATAGTGGGGCTTACCCGCAGCCTCTTTACCTGCTGTAGTAATAGTGGCTTACCCGCAGCCTCTTTACCTGCTGTAGTAATAGTGGGGCTTACCCGCAGCCTCTTTACCTGCTGTAGTAATAGTGGCTTACCCGCAGCCTCTTTACCTGCTGTAGTAATAAAGGGGCTTACCCGCAGCCTCTTTACCTGCTGTAGTAATAAAGGGGCTTACCCGCAGCCTCTTTACCTGCTGTAGTAATAAAGGGGCTTACCCGCAGCCTCTTTACCTGCTGTAGTAATAAAGGGGCTTACCCGCAGCCTCTTTACCTGCTGTAGTAATAAAGGGGCTTACCCGCAGCCTCTTTACCTGCTGTAGTAATAAAGGGGCTTACCCGCAGCCTCTTTACCTGCTGTAGTAATAAAGGGGCTTACCCGCAGCCTCTTTACCTGCTGTAGTAATAAAGGGGCTTACCCGCAGCCTCTTTACCTGCTGTAGTAATAAAGGGGCTTACCCGCAGCCTCTTTACCTGCTGTAGTAATAGTGGCTTACCCGCAGCCTCTTTACCTGCTGTAGTAATAAAGGGGCTTACCCGCAGCCTCTTTACCTGCTGTAGTAATAAAGGGGCTTACCCACAGCCTCTTTACCTGCTGTAGTAATAGTGGGGCTTACCCGCAGCCTCTTTACCTGCTGTAGTAATAGTGGGGCTTACCCACAGCCTCTTTACCTGCTGTAGTAATAAAGGGGCTTACCCGCAGCCTCTTTACCTGCTGTAGTAATAAAGGGGCTTACCCGCAGCCTCTTTACCTGCTGTAGTAATAAAGGGGCTTACCCGCAGCCTCTTTACCTGCTGTAGTAATAAAGGGGCTTACCCGCAGCCTCTTTACCTGCTGTAGTAATAAAGGGGCTTACCCACAGCCTCTTTACCTGCTGTAGTAATAAAGGGGCTTACCCACAGCCTCTTTACCTGCTGTAGTAATAAAGGGGCTTACCCGCAGCCTCTTTACCTGCTGTAGTAATAAAGGGGCTTACCCACAGCCTCTTTACCTGCTGTAGTAATAAAGGGGCTTACCCACAGCCTCTTTACCTGCTGTAGTAATAAAGGGGCTTACCCGCAGCCTCTTTACCTGCTGTAGTAATAAAGGGGCTTACCCACAGCCTCTTTACCTGCTGTAGTAATAAAGGGGCTTACCCGCAGCCTCTTTACCTGCTGTAGTAATAAAGTGGCTTACCCGCAGCCTCTGTTCAGCCTCTTTACACTTTCTTTGCGCCCTCGGGTCACTGGAAATGATCCTTCGCCAGGTTCTGCTCACTTTTTTGCAGCTGCAGAGACAATTCATGAATAAGACGAGTGCAGTGAACACATAGGGTATACTACTCACACAACACAGCAGCCATGTGGAGCAGGAGGGTATACTACTCACACAAAACACAGCAGCCATGTGGAGCAGGAGGGTATACTACTCACACAAAACACAGCAGCCATGTGGAGCAGGAGGGTATACTACTCACACAAAACACAGCAGCCATGTGGAGCAGGAGGGTATACTACTCACACAAAACACAGCAGCCATGTGGAGCAGGAGGGTATACTACTCACACAAAACACAGCAGCAATGTGGAGCAGGAGGGTATACTACAAAGCACGATTACTCAGTTAGCTGGATAAAGACACTGAGTGTAGAACTCTGAACAGCTCTGTACTTCAGTCCATGTTCCAGATTTGGGAGGATTCCGGGTTTTACTCAGTGCAGTTATCCAGCCAACTCAGGAATCGTGCTTCGTAGTACACGCACCTGCTGTACTCTTGTCAAGTTGTCATTTACACAAACATTTTGCATGACTGATGACAACAGGGGGCTGGGGCATTTCACAAAGCAGAAATACTAAGTTAGCTGGATAACAGTAACATCGAGAACAACTCTTCTTACTTTAAGTAGTTATCCAGCTAACTCCGTAACCCTGCTTTGTGAAAGGCCCCCAGGACAGCCTCGAAATGCATCCAAACATTGACATGCACATTATACTCAGCCTAAGCAGGGCTTATAGGCCGCTCAAGAGGAAAAGACAAACCCAGGAGCAGGTTCTTACTTTACAAGATCAACATCTCCCAGCAGGAGCAGGATTTTGGTTAAGAGGTGCTTCATGTCCTTCTTCAGCAGGGCCTGTAAGACATCCAAGTGCTCCAGCCCCATTTTCCCTCCGATGACGTTATGAAGGCCGAACTGCCCAGCCAGCCTGTGGACGACGGCCCAGTCAAAGCTCTGGTTTTTCCCATAGCTCTTACTGAGCGCCCAGCAGACCGCACGCTGAAACTGAAGGGCAGGCAGCATAGGGTCTGACTGGCTGGCCTCCAACAGAGGGGTGGAGACCACACAGCTCAGGTCCGGAGACACGTAGCCGCTGTCCTCCTGAAACCCGGCGCAGCCCGGTGGCGGAGCGTCACCCTCCAGCTCCTCACAGCTGAGCAGGCTGGAGGAGAGCGAGTCCTCATGGTTCTCCTTGTCGTGCACGCCCTTTACGCCCTCACGCACGTCAAAACTTAGCGCTTTCACGCAAGTAGGGGCAGGCGGTTTGAGGTATACACTGGCTGGAGTCTTTTTGGGTGAAGTCTGTTCCAATACCTTCTCACAAGACTCCATTTTACAGAGGAGAGGGACCTGTGGCTTGGTAAAAGGGCTCTTCATATTTATTTTTTAATACCCTGAAGAAAACAAGAATAGAATAAAACTTCCATCCATGTGACACTTTAAATGACAGTGAATATAATGTCAAATATATTGTGGAAAGCTAGCATTTACTACACAGTGAATATTAAGCAATTATATTCAGAAGCATCAAATTAATTGTAATAGTAAACAAGCATGGGCAAGCAGAGTAAACAAAGTGGATTCTCAGGATACACTTCTAGCAGATACTAATGAAGCTAACCTCAAATTGTGCTCAAGTGGCAATTCAACCTACCAAGACTAAAATTAAAAGGTTAAAGTAACTCGATTTGACCCGGACTAGGTCTGCTGGGTTATTGGAGAGCTCAAAAGAGCGCAATATGCTAATTCAAAAGGAACCATTTTAGCGCCCCCACCTCCAGACCAGACATTCGGGTTTAGGGAGTCTGTCCCAGAAAATAAAATAAGTTTACAGGGAGTAAAGCGCTTTCAACTCGAACAAAGATAAATTACATACAGCCAGGACACGTTTAGCGTCATGTATTATAAAAGGACGTTATGCATTATAAAGGAAAGCAACAAGAAACGATAGAATTTGACTGAGCTTGATTACTTGCATAGCTAGCCAACTAACGGCTAACTTACTTCATCCATTTATGCTCATAGTCAAGTTGCCAGGCCAAATAATTATTACTTGCGCAGATACGTTTCGTTTAAATAAATGGCTAAAAATTAATAAATGTATAAGCATATTGGCTGATGGTGAATAGTCTGTGTTGGTGGGAAATGTCTCCAATGTTAGCAAACTAACGTTAGCCTGTCATTTCTGTACGTGGCTATCTGACAACTTATGCGCATTTCTGCACACTGCCAAGGTTTAGGCTCATTTGTTCTGGAACTATTAACCGTTCATGTAACTAGTAACCATTTCCCCTCCCGCCCAAAGATTTACACTAAAATAAATGACTTAACGCTGCATGCGAGCCAGGCAACATCTTTATCCGTAAACTATGCAGCGTTAGCAAAGATAACTGCATTCAATACACATTCTAAAAAACACCGAGCCTAACGTAAAAGATAGTTATCTACATAAAGGGACTCCGTATTAAACAAACATGATACTCTTACCTTGTAACTTGTAATATTTCCCACGCGAAACCTCCTGCTTTTGTTACCTGGCTAGAATCACACAACCGCAAGACTGAAAAAGCGCCAGTTAAGTAGTTTGAAAGTTGCGTCCAAACACAGAGTAGCCAATCGCAGCCGAGAGCGGGATACCTTTAACTTCAGAGAACAGCCAATGGCGAGCGACAGACGGAGCAATGACGCCATACGTCACGTGGAAGAAGTAACGCAACGTTGAGCCAAAGATTTTAGATATATGACAAGATACGCAACTGACGCTTTTCCCATATTGGATGTTTTGTCCGCACAAGAATAAGGGATCAGGCATGCGCAGTAGTGTTTTCAGTTAGCTTAGCAACTAAAGTTACAAAACGTATGCTTAGACTAGTGACGTGCTTATGCCCGGCGCTAGCCGGATTTAAAGTTAGTTTTCGTTGGATAGTCAAAATCATAACGGGTTGTAAGTAGTAGTACTGTGTCCTGACAACCTAGGCATATATAATCTAAACATAAAAGGGAGACTTTTCATTTCGTCTGTCTGATAATGACTCGCTTAGCGAACTGTTTTGTAAAAACTCCATTGACTTCCATTCATTCAATGAGCGCCTGTTGTCTGTCTAATAGATTCCAACTGCAGACATTCCAGCGCGGAAGTTGGACCTCTTGCTCCGCCTCCCCTCTTTGGTTGAGCTCACTGGCATAAAAATCGCCAATAAACCTCACCGAAGAAGAATCACAGAATAAACATGAGTGAGAGGTATTAATGCGCATGCTTCTAAATCCGCCACATCAAATAATTGGAAGAATTCACGGTGATGAATAATGTTTCTTACTAAAAAGCAGAGCGATAAGAGACTAGATCTGATAGGCATCAGTATTTTTCCATCATCTTATTATCAACGTTTTAAAATAGGCTATACAGTACATCCACGAGAACAATTCGATTAAATGTTTAAAATAAACTATTGGAAGTCAATCATGTACAAGGACGGTCACTCCTAGAATACTTAAGTTACTTTTCAAAAGAATACTAAGAACACCACAGTGCTGTTTCACACTCACAGAACAGGCCAGTGTAAGCCTGCAGTTATTTTTAATTTAATTATAGGCATTTAGCATCTGCGTTTTATTAAATTTTTCTACAGCTGGATATATAAAGGGTACAACGGCAATGTCCTACCTGGGAATCGAACATGCAACTTTTTCCAAGTTTGCTTTTGCCCAGTTCCCTAGCCACTATACTACACTGCTGCCCGTGTGTAAGATGTGTGAATATGTGCCACTATACTACACTGCTGCCCGTGTGTAAGATGTGTGAATATGTGCCACTATACTACACTGCCTCCCGTATGTAAGATGTGTGAATATGTGCCACTATACTACACTGCTGCCCGTATGTAAGATGTGTGAATATGTACCATTATACCACACTGCTGCCCGTATGTAAGATGTGTGAATATGTACCATTATACCACACTGCTGCCCGTATGTAAGATGTGTGAATATGTACCATTATACCACACTGCTGCCCGTGTGTAAGATGTGTGAATATGTGCCACTATACCACACTGCTGCCCGTGTGTAAGATGTGTGAATATGTGCCACTATACTACACTGCTGCCCGTATGTAAGATGTGTGAATATGTGTCATTATATACTGGTTTTGTTTAAAAATAATTATTTCTTGAGGGATTTTTTTTTCTCATAATAAATTTACTTCAATGAAAGGAATGGATTTTTCTCATTGTTCAGTGCGAGATTAAGCTAATTCACCAAATAGTGAATTTTTTACAACCCTTTGTACTCATCTTTACAAGGGGTGCCAATAATAGTGGAGGGCACTGTATATATGTATATATAAGATGTGTGAATATGTGAAATGTGAGAGATACATTTGAAATACACACTTTTATTTTATAAAAAATTATTAATCTGATATGTGTTCCTTCAGAATGTCCATGAGAGCTTCCTGTTCAGAAAACCGCTGCAAGGCCCGATTCATTTCCTCCAATCGTTCTTCTCCCAACAGGAACCCTTTCACATCGTGGAGCGTCTTTCCAATCCTGTGATCTGTGATTCTGTCTTGTGAGAAGTTGTAGGTCCGAATTTTCTCAGACCTTCCTTTGGTACCAATCTAATGCAACACAAAAAAGCACAAAGAGCAGATCCTATTGTATCAGGAGTGGAGTCAGTCCCAATCTAATGCAACACAAAGAGCAGATCCTATTGTATCAGGAGTGGAGTCAGTCCCAATCTAATGCAACACAAAGAGCAGATCCTATTGTATCAGGAGTGGAGTCAGTCCCAATCTAAAGCAACACAAAGAGCAGAACCTATTGTATCAGGAGTGTAGTCAGTCCCAATCTAAAGCAACACAAAGAGCAGAACCTATTGTATCAGGAGTGGAGTCAGTCCCAATCTAAAGCAACACAAAGAGCAGATCCTATTGTATCAGGAGTGGAGTCAGTCCTATTTTACTTTTCTGTAAATTCAGGAAATTAACTGAAAATAATTAATATATTGAAAATTAATGAACTCAATATTATTTTGTTCGTTATTGTTCCATAAACCGATAGCTGTCCATTTATTAAAAGCTAAAAAATGAATTGACAAAACATATTACTGTATATTACTGTATTAGAAAAAATATATTTTTCTTATAAATCTATTCCACCACAGAAATCTGCATGATATTTTTCAGTATCCATTACATACACTGTTGGGTTTACGATGACAGTACCTGGATTTTGCGGGCCTGGTATCTCTTTCTGGTCTCTTCCTCCAGTCTTGAGCTGTACAGTTTGGCCCGTAGCACCTGCATTGCTTTTTCCTTATTCCTGATCTGGGATCTTTCCTGCTGACACTCTGAAACCACACCTAAAAAACATCACAGCTTGGGTTCACCAATCACACGACAGCCAATAATGCACCTTATCATCCCCCAGTTTAATTGGCTAAAATAACTCCTCTCTCTCTCTCTGTCGCAGGGGCCAAGGCAGACTCTCTCTCACTCTCTCTCTCTCTCACTCACTCACTCACTCACTCACTCACTCACTCACTCACTCACTCACTCACTCACTCACTCACTCACTCACTCACTCACTCACTCACTCACTCACTCACTCACTCACTCACCACCTGGTTGAGAGTGTTCTGGTGCAAAATGGCTGCAGGTGAGTGCTACACATTCCCCTACTCACTGTTAGGCCCCGTTCACACCACAGCTAAATACGGTCATCACTCCTTATTTTAGTGCATAATCCAGTCTGATTTACTAAGACCTTTAGCGGGTGCAAAACCACTTAGCACACACAAAACCAATAACATGACCAATGATTGGTATGTAAATAAAATGTGTAATAATAATGAACGTGGCTGCGGTTGCAGATAATTGGACACTCCAAATAGGGGGGGAATTAGATATGTACAGCGTTGAGCCCACGTTGAGCAGATCATTTAAAAAAATAAATAATAATAACCTGCTACCTAGGAAACTTTTTTTAAGCCAGAGTGTAGCTAAGCCAGAGTGTGCTCATTCAAAGCTATCCACATTATTCCTGTCCTCAGTAGCTAAGCCAGAGTGCGCTCATTCAAAGCTATCCACATTATTCCTGTCCTCAGTAGCTAAGCCAGAGTGCGCTCATTCAAAGCTATCCACATTATTCCTGTCCTCAGTAGCTAAGCCAGAGTGTGCTCATTCAAAGCTATCCACATTATTCCTGTCCTCAGTAGCTAAGCCAGAGTGTGCTCATTCAAAGCTATCCACATTATTCCTGTCCTCAGTAGCTAAGCCAGTGTGCTCATTCAAAGCTATCCACATTATTCCTGTCCTCAGTAGCTAAGCCAGTGTGCTCATTCAAAGCTATCCACATTATTCCTGTCCTCAGTAGCTAAGCCAGAGTGTGCTCATTCAAAGCTATCCACATTATTCCTGTCCTCAGTAGCTAAGCCAGAGTGTGCTCATTCAAAGCTATCCACATTATTCCTGTCCTCAGTAGCTAAGCCAGTGTGCTCATTCAAAGCTATCCACATTATTCCTGTCCTCAGTAGCTAAACCAGAGTGTGCTCATTCAAAGCTATCCACATTATTCCTGTCCTCAGTAGCTAAGCCAGAGTGCGCTCATTCAAAGCTATCCACATTATTCCTGTCCTCAGTAGCTAAGCCAGAGTGTGCTCATTCAAAGCTATCCACATTATTCCTGTCCTCAGTAGCTAAGCCAGAGTGCGCTCATTCAAAGCTATCCACATTATTCCTGTCCTCAGTAGCTAAGCCAGAGTGCGCTCATTCAAAGCTATCCACATTATTCCTGTCCTCAGTAGCTCAGCCAGAGTGCGCTCATTCAAAGCTATCCACATTATTCCTGCCCTCAGTAGCTAAGCCAGAGTGCGCTCATTCAAAGCTATCCACATTATTCCTGTCCTCAGTAGCTCAGCCAGTGTGCTCATTCAAAGCTATCCACATTATTCCTGCCCTCAGTAGCTAAGCCAGAGTGTGCTCATTCAAAGCTATCCACATTATTCCTGCCCTCAGTAGCTAAGCCAGAGTGTGCTCATTCAAAGCTATCCACATTATTCCTGTCCTCAGTAGCTAAGCCAGAGTGCGCTCATTCAAAGCTATCCACATTATTCCTGTCCTCAGTAGCTCAGCCAGAGTGTGCTCATTCAAAGCTATCCACATTATTCCTGTCCTCAGTAGCTAAGCCAGAGTGCGCTCATTCAAAGCTATCCACATTATTCCTGCCCTCAGTAGCTAAGCCAGAGTGCGCTCATTCAAAGCTATCCACATTATTCCTGTCCTCAGTAGCTAAGCCAGAGTGTGCTCATTCAAAGCTATCCACATTATTCCTGTCCTCAGTAGCTAAGCCAGAGTGCGCTCATTCAAAGCTATCCACATTATTCCTGCCCTCAGTAGCTAAGCCAGAGTGCGCTCATTCAAAGCTATCCACATTATTCCTGACCTCAGTAGCTAAGCCAGAGTGCGCTCATTCAAAGCTATCCACATTATTCCTGTCCTCAGTAGCTCAGCCAGAGTGTGCTCATTCAAAGCTATCCACATTATTCCTGTCCTCAGTAGCTAAGCCAGAGTGCGCTCATTCAAAGCTATCCACATTATTCCTGCCCTCAGTAGCTAAGCCAGAGTGCGCTCATTCAAAGCTATCCACATTATTCCTGTCCTCAGTAGCTAAGCCAGAGTGTGCTCATTCAAAGCTATCCACATTATTCCTGACCTCAGTAGCTAAGCCAGAGTGCGCTCATTCAAAGCTATCCACATTATTCCTGTCCTCAGTAGCTCAGCCAGAGTGTGCTCATTCAAAGCTATCCACATTATTCCTGTCCTCAGTAGCTAAGCCAGAGTGCGCTCATTCAAAGCTATCCACATTATTCCTGCCCTCAGTAGCTAAGCCAGAGTGCGCTCATTCAAAGCTATCCACATTATTCCTGACCTCAGTAGCTAAGCCAGAGTGCGCTCATTCAAAGCTATCCACATTATTCCTGTCCTCAGTAGCTCAGCCAGAGTGTGCTCATTCAAAGCTATCCACATTATTCCTGTCCTCAGTAGCTCAGCCAGAGTGTGCTCATTCAAAGCTATCCACATTATTCCTGTCCTCAGTAGCTAAGCCAGAGTGCGCTCATTCAAAGCTATCCACATTATTCCTGTCCTCAGTAGCTCAGCCAGAGTGTGCTCATTCAAAGCTATCCACATTATTCCTGTCCTCAGTAGCTAAGCCAGAGTGCGCTCATTCAAAGCTATCCACATTATTCCTGTCCTCAGTAGCTCAGCCAGAGTGTGCTCATTCAAAGCTATCCACATTATTCCTGTCCTCAGTAGCTAAGCCAGAGTGCGCTCATTCAAAGCTATCCACATTATTCCTGTCCTCAGTAGCTAAGCCAGTGTGCTCATTCAAAGCTATCCACATTATTCCTGTCCTCAGTAGCTAAGCCAGAGTGTGCTCATTCAAAGCTATCCACATTATTCCTGACCTCAGTAGCTAAGCCAGAGTGTGCTCATTCAAAGCTATCCACATTATTCCTGTCCTCAGTAGCTAAGCCAGAGTGTGCTCATTCAAAGCTATCCACATTATTCCTGTCCTCAGTAGCTAAGCCAGAGTGTGCTCATTCAAAGCTATCCACATTATTCCTGTCCTCAGTAGCTAAGCCAGAGTGTGCTCATTCAAAGCTATCCACATTATTCCTGTCCTCAGTAGCTAAGCCAGAGTGCGCTCATTCAAAGCTATCCACATTATTCCTGTCCTCAGTAGCTAAGCCAGAGTGTGCTCATTCAAAGCTATCCACATTATTCCTGTCCTCAGTAGCTAAGCCAGAGTGTGCTCATTCAAAGCTATCCACATTATTCCTGTCCTCAGTAGCTAAGCCAGAGTGCGCTCATTCAAAGCTATCCACATTATTCCTGTCCTCAGTAGCTAAGCCAGAGTGCGCTCATTCAAAGCTATCCACATTATTCCTGACCTCAGTAGCTAAGCCAGAGTGCGCTCATTCAAAGCTATCCACATTATTCCTGTCCTCAGTAGCTAAGCCAGAGTGCGCTCATTCAAAGCTATCCACATTATTCCTGTCCTCAGTAGCTAAGCCAGAGTGCGCTCATTCAAAGCTATCCACATTATTCCTGTCCTCAGTAGCTAAGCCAGAGTGCGCTCATTCAAAGCTATCCACATTATTCCTGACCTCAGTAGCTAAGCCAGAGTGCGCTCATTCAAAGCTATCCACATTATTCCTGTCCTCAGTAGCTAAGCCAGAGTGCGCTCATTCAAAGCTATCCACATTATTCCTGCCCTCAGTAGCTAAGCCAGAGTGCGCTCATTCAAAGCTATCCACATTATTCCTGTCCTCAGTAGCTAAGCCAGAGTGTGCTCATTCAAAGCTATCCACATTATTCCTGTCCTCAGTAGCTAAGCCAGAGTGCGCTCATTCAAAGCTATCCACATTATTCCTGCCCTCAGTAGCTAAGCCAGAGTGCGCTCATTCAAAGCTATCCACATTATTCCTGACCTCAGTAGCTAAGCCAGAGTGCGCTCATTCAAAGCTATCCACATTATTCCTGCCCTCAGTAGCTAAGCCAGAGTGCGCTCATTCAAAGCTATCCACATTATTTTGGACATAAATGAGGCACGGACATGTTTGTTGATTGTGTTCCTTTCTGGTATGTGTGGCTGCCAGTAGAAACACATTCTCTGTAAACACTGGGCTGCCCACCAGTAACATCACTCACTATTGGCCAAACAGACATTAATTAGCAGGACACCTGGCTCAAGTGGGTCAGAAGATAATATTACTGTAGCAACCTTCAGACAGACTCAATGCCCATCTCCACCACAAACTAAGAAGCATGATTTAAACTACACCTAATGCTGAACTCCTAACACTAGCCCTGACTGTCTTATACATGTTAATATATCCTGTAACCAATTTGCTTCATAATAATACTACATAAACATGGAAACATAAAATTACAAGACCTAAGTGGAGACTTGCATTGGTGAATGTGTGTCAGACACTCTATCACGCTCTACCTGTGTGGATGTGCACGATTCAAGACTGTGCTGTACCTGTGTGGATGTGCATGATTCAAGACTGTGCTGTACCTGTGTGTATGTGCACGATTCGGACCGTGCTGTACACGATTCGGACTGTGCTGTACCTGTGTGTATGTGCACGATTCGGACCGTGCTGTACCTGTGGGGATGTGCACGATTCGGACCGTGCTGTACCTGTGGGGATGTGCACGATTCGGACCGTGCTGTACACAATTCGGACTGTGCTGTACCTGTGTGTATGTGCACGATTCGGACTGTGCTGTACCTGTGTGTATGTGCACGATTCGGACCGTGCTGTACCTGTGGGGATGTGCACGATTCGGACCGTGCTGTACCTGTGGGGATGTGCACGATTCGGACCGTGCTGTACACGATTCGGACTGTGCTGTACCTGTGTGTATGTGCACGATTCGGACCGTGCTGTACCTGTGTGTATGTGCACGATTCGGACTGTGCTGTACCTGTGTGTATGTGCACGATTCGGACCGTGCTGTACCTGTGGGGATGTGCACGATTCGGACCATGCTGTACCTGTGGGGACGTGCACGATTCAGCCTGCGATGTACCTGTGGGGATGTGCATGATACAGACTGTCCTAGCCTCTACCTGTGGGGATGTGCATAATATAGACTGTGCTAGCCTCTACCTGTGGGGATATGCACGATTCGGCCTGCAATGTACCTGTGGGGATGTGCACGATTCGGCCTGCAATGTACCTGTGGGGATGTGCACGATTCGGCCTGCAATGTACCTGTGGGGATGTGCACGATTCGGCCTGCAATGTACCTGTGGGGATGTGCACGATTCGGACCGCACTGTCTGTGGTATTGACATGCTAGCCTGTACCTGTGGGGACGTGCACGATTCGGACCGCGCTGTCTGTGGTATTGACATGCTAGCCTGTACCTGTGGGGATGTGCACGATTCGGACCGTGCTGTACCTGTGGGGACGTGCACGATTCGGACCGCGCTGTCTGTGGTATTGACATGCTGGCCTGTACCTGTGGGGACGTGCACGATTCGGACCGCGCTGTCTGTGGTATTGACATGCTGGCCTGTACCTGTGGGGACGTGCACGATTCGGACCGCGCTGTCTGTGGTATTGACATGCTGGCCTGTACCTGTGGGGACGTGCACGATTCGGACCGCGCTGTCTGTGGTATTGACATGCTGGCCTGTACCTGTGGGGACGTGCACGATTCGGACCGCGCTGTCTGTGGTATTGACATGCTGGCCTGTACCTGTGGGGACGTGCACGATTCGGACCGCGCTGTCTGTGGTATTGACATGCTGGCCTGTACCTGTGGGGACGTGCACGATTCGGACCGCGCTGTCTGTGGTATTGACATGCTGGCCTGTACCTGTGGGGACGTGCACGATTCGGACCGCACTGTCTGTGGTATTGACATGCTAGCCTGTACCTGTGGGGACGTGCACGATTCGGACCGCACTGTCTGTGGTATTGACATGCTAGCCTGTACCTGTGGGGACGTGCACGATTCGGACCGCACTGTCTGTGGTATTGACATGCTAGCCTGTACCTGTGGGGACGTGCACGATTCGGACCGCACTGTCTGTGGTATTGACATGCTAGCCTGTACCTGTGGGGACGTGCATGATTCGGACCGCACTGTCTGTGGTATTGACATGCTAGCCTGTACCTGTGGGGACGTGCACGATTCGGACCGCACTGTCTGTGGTATTGACATGCTGTACCTGTGGGGACGTGCACGATTCGGACCGCACTGTCTGTGGTATTGACATGCTGTACCTGTGGGGACGTGCACGATTCGGACCGCACTGTCTGTGGTATTGACATGCTGTACCTGTGGGGACGTGCACGATTCGGACCGCGCTGTACCTGTGGGGATGTGCACGATTCGGACCGCGCTGTCTGTGGTGTTGACATGCTGGCCTCCGGCTCCACTTGCCCTCTTGGTTTCAATCCTCAAGTCTTTTGGGTTGATTGTGAAAGTTATCTTGAAAAAAAAAAAAACAGAAATAAAACATGTTTATATTTTTGCTTCCCAGGTTTGCCAAATGTTTCCAAAGAGTGGGCAAAACACATGCAAACACAGTATAGTCTGCACGAGAGGGCTTGCGTTGGGTTCTGAGAGAATCACGGGCAAAACACAGGCAAACACAGTATAGTCTGCACTGTATCTGTGGAAATTACGAGAGGGCTTGCGTTGGGTTCTGAGAGAATCACGGGGAAAACACATATTGAACATTACTGTATATTATACACAGTCTGTAGAAATTCACAGCAATTACACTCAAGACTGCATTCGTTTGATGCACTGCTCTAGTTATATTAAGTTAAAAACATTCAAATTCCATATTTAGGCATGTCAGGCTGTGTTTTAATAAGAGGTGAGTCACGTAAAATGTATTTGCTCATGAGACTTCAGGAGCCACTGCAGCAAAGGGTCACTGCTTTTATCTAAAAAAAGTGATGGACTGTGTGTGTGTACAAACCTTACCCTCAAAGTGATGGACTGTGTGTGTGTACAAACCTTACCCTCAAAGTGATGGACTGTGTGTGTGTACAAACCTTACCCTCAAAGTGATGGACTGTGTGTGTGTACAAACCTTACCCTCAAAGTGATGGACTGTGTGTGTGTACAAACCTTACCCTCAAAGTGATGGACTGTGTGTGTGTACAAACCTTACCCTCTTTGCAAGAAAACAAACAAAAAAAAACCTTTCTGCCTAATTTGCCCATTCTGAATTTACTCATTGTACATTAATTAATTTTACTACTTTATACATAATCTAATTTTTAAGCTCTTCCCTGTTTTTGTAATGTTGTTAATCGTTTTTTTTGTATGGTTGACAAATGTATCTGTAAATAGATTTTTAGTGCAGTATACAAATTGTCCTTTGGGGGGCAGTAAAGATGAGCTGAACTGAATGGCTCTTTATCCCTCACCTCAGTGGGTTGGGGCAGGACTGCCACCGTCATCGTGCTGGTGTGCATGCGCCCCTGTTTCTCAGTTTTGGGAACCCTCTGCACCCTGTGGACCCCGCCCTCAAACTTCATCTTCATATAACTCTGTGGACCACTGATACTTGCAGTAGCATGACGTAACCCTCCTAAAACAGTAAGGGAGAAAAGGTTCATTTCACTGTAGTTATTTATCAGAACTGGAACACACCAACACTAGCGGAGAACGGTTAACGTAATGAATTAAAACTGCAGAGTAGTATGCAGAGTAGTATGCAGAGTAGTATGCAGAGTAGTATGCAGAGTAGTATGCAGTCTGTATGCTTGGTGGCACCATTTTATTATAGTCGACATAATGAACCAGGACTGGTGTATACGGCAGCCATTTACAAAACTAAGCCAGAATAATCAGTTGGAACAAAAAGCAGCCTACATGCCAGCCGTTCAGCAACAGACGTGTTCTCCGTATCACACGTGTATAAAGCAGCCTACATGCCAGCCGTTCAGCAACAGACGTGTTCTCTGTATCACACGTGTAAAAAGCAGCCTACATGCCAGCCGTTCAGCAACAGACGTGTTCTCCGTATCACGCGTGTAAAAAGCAGCCTACATGCCAGCCGTTCAGCAACAGACGTGTTCTCCGTATCACACGTGTAAAAAGCAGCCTACATGCCAGCCGTTCAGCAACAGACGTGTTCTCCGTATCACACGTGTAAAAAGCAGCCTACATGCCAGCCGTTCAGCAACAGACGTGTTCTCCGTATCACACGTGTAAAAAGCAGCCTACATGCCAGCCGTTCTGGAACAGACGTGTTCTCCGTATCACGCGTGTAAAAAGCAGCCTACATGCCAGCCGTTCAGGAACAGACGTGTTCTCCGTATCACACGTGTAAAAAGCAGCCTACATGCCAGCCATTCTGGAACAGACGTGTTCTCCGTATCACACGTGTAAAAAGCAGCCTACATGCCAGCCGTTCTGGAACAGACGTGTTCTCCGTATCACACGTGTAAAAAGCAGCCTACATGCCAGCCATTCTGGAACAGACGTGTTCTCCGTATCACACGTGTAAAAAGCAGCCTACATGCCAGCCGTTCTGGAACAGACGTGTTCTCCGTATCACGCGTGTAAAAAGCAGCCTACATGCCAGCCGTTCAGGAACAGACGTGTTCTCCGTATCACGCGTGTAAAAAGCAGCCTACATGCCAGCCGTTCAGGAACAGACGTGTTCTCCGTATCACGCGTGTAAAAAGCAGCCTACATGCCAGCCGTTCAGGAACAGACGTGTTCTCCGTATCACGCGTGTAAAAAGCAGCCTACATGCCAGCCGTTCAGGAACAGACGTGTTCTCCGTATCACGCGTGTAAAAAGCAGCCTACATGCCAGCCGTTCAGGAACAGACGTGTTCTCCGTATCACACGTGTAAAAAGCAGCCTACATGCCAGCCGTTCAGGAAAGGACGTGTTCTCCGTATCACACGTGTATAAAGCGATTCCTTCAGATCACAGGTATTGTTATTTTCAGACCGTTCTGAATGAATAGTAAGGGATCCTTTTAATGTGAATACAGCCGCTCTCCGATGTTGTTTGCACACACACACAAGTCTTCATATTACTTAACTTTCCCTTTTTACTAAAAAACAACATCTTACTTAAAAATAATAAAAATAATGTTCTTTTGTACAAACTGTTATTAATGTCTCACATACATAAGAAAACAAGACACACACAGCAGCTGGACAATGTACAACACACACACACACACACACAGCAGCTGGACAATGTACAACACACACACAGTGGCCGTAACTGGAGGATGTACAACACAAACACACACCTATCTCACTGGGCGTGTACTCCAGGATGTCAAAGAGCCACCCTTGGAAGGTAGCAAAGTTCTGGTACATCTCAAACAGCTCTGCTGTAAAAAGCATGGCCTCCTGACCACCCACTCCGGCACAAACCTCCAGTACCAGGTCACTCTCATCCAGCTCTTCCACAGGGACCAAGTGCGAAAGGATCTGTAAATACACACGGAGAAGACACACTGACCTTTAGGATCAAATACACACGGAGAAGACACACTGACCTTTAGGATCAAGCAGGAAAATATCTGGAATTCCATATGAAATTAACTGTATGAGCTTTTTTGTTGTTGCTTTTTTAACTTTTAGCATCTCTGCCATATCCCATTCATTGGAAATTTAAATACATTTTTTATATCAGCTGTTGGTAATTTTGTTAGACATGGGTTACTGATGTGATGTGCTAACACGTGCTTCATATGTCTAGTGATTCTGAAAGAAAAACTGGGCCAGGTCAAGGGGAGGTGAACAGTAGGGGTAAAATGTCATCTTTACCAATGGGCCTATCTTTTTATTTTAAAAGATAGTGCTTATTTCAAAGTTTATGGAGCTTTTTACGGTTCTTAAATATCTCGACTATGAACAAATTGGTGGTCATTTGAAGTTCGGTCTTTATCAAAATGCAACAAACTTCTGATAGTACAATATTGGATGAAATTAAAGCCATATACACCACCATAAACCAATACATAATCTAACTGTTTTTGTGTCCAGTGGACTGGGAATGATCATTTTACTCTATTTAAAGAAAGTTTTGGTACTAATTGTTGTTATTTTATAGTTTACATTGTTCTGAAAAAAGGCGTTCTCCAGATTTTGCAGTGTCCTTCCGTTACCAGAAAACTCTCTTTTCACTGTCATATCACAGATTTCAGCTTAAAACTAATGAAACTTTCTGAAATAGCTGTTATTGGGTTATAAATTCCACCACTAATATTGGGAACATTGAGTGCAAGGGCTGCCTTATACACAAGAACTAATAGTGTGTCCTTCCGTTACTTTTACCAATTGTCCTTCCGTTACCGGAACCACTGTGGGAAAAATGCTATAAAAATTTATTGGACCATGCCCTTGGTCTAATATTTGGCATGTTCATAGATGGATAGTCAATAGACCATTATCAGTCAGAAAAATACCAATACTTTGCCTGGAACCACAGGTTTTGCATTGTTGAAAAAAAGGCAAAAAACAGATGTTGTTTTTTGAGTCCTTCCGTGACCGGTGGGTTTTTGGCAAAATTACCCATGAAAATGACCCTTGACAAAAAACTTAGTGGATTTATTTTAAAGTAGCCCTCACTTCTCACAAGTGTTCTTCTCAACCTAACTGGTATAGCCTAGGAGCTAGAGCCAGCGTACAGCAAATTTGTCCTTCCGTTACCCCTTGACCTGGCCCAACTGTAGATATACAGTAGAGTAGGATTATCAAACTGCCAGGGGGGTAAATGTGGCCCCCATAGACGTGCTCTTGGCCCTTGTATCACTGAAAAGAAAAAAAAGTATAACTCAGGTAATACTCCAAAATGATAACAGTGTCCAGAGCTGAATCTGCACGATATCAGCACTCCTCACACTAGTGACCGAATATTAATCTGTCGTTATGTATATTATATTAAGGCATCAACTATGTTTACACCTATGTACAAAATATCTTATCCATACTTCACCTGCATTGCTTCCGTATATATCCAGCTGAGTAAATAAATACTAGGTAAAAATGAAAAAGCTGCGTAAGTCACTCTGGATAAGAGCGTCAGCTAAATGCCTGTAATGTAACGTAATGTAACGTAATATATTCAGTACGTGGGAAATAATGCTTGGACCACTTTGAAAAAGAATCTGGCTACAGGAAGAAGTATTTGAAGAATGTCACATTAGAGAATTGTATTGATTCTCGTAGCATGGGTTTTCACCTTTTGCCTGAGTTCCCGCATAGCCTCTTGGCATGCACGCCTGTCCATTTCGGCGAGTTCTCGTATGTCAGGATCTTCATCTGTAAGAAAATGTGAAAATACATGAGTAAGCACCCAATGGCTGGTAATAGAGGCAGTTATGGTCTAAGCAAAAAAAATACACATCAAGCAAAACCAATGCAGCTTGCACGGTGACACTGTTTTTATTTTTTTTAATAACCATAGAAAGTGAATCGTACTCATATATTTAATATTCACCCAGAGAATTTAACATACAGCTATATCTTTCCACAGCAATGATCTCCCGTGGACTCAGATAACAGCTAACCTTTCAGTAAAGTCCCCGTTTCCTCGTATTCCTTCCGTTTCAATTCCAGATCTTTGACGCACTCAATCAGTGGGGCTAGATGGGCAACCCTTGTTCTTGTGAATTTCACATCTTCTTCAACGGCTTGTTCTCTCTCTGGCAAGTTGACAGTGTTCAGAAGGTCTCTGTACTCTATCTCCACCTCCTTCAGGTAGTGCTGCAAAGACTCCTTCCTGAAGAGTTCTTCAACTGAAAGCAAGTTTGCTGACATCCCCGGCTGAGTAACGTGCAGAGCTCGCCGTATCCCCGGCTGAGTAACGCGCAGAGCTGCTGACATCCCCGGCTGAGTAACGTGCAGAGCTTGCCGTATCCCCGGCTGAGTAACGCGCAGAGCTCGCCGTATTTGTAAGTCCATGCGGTGCAGAGAGTTGATTGTGCTTCCAACGCCCATACAACCACTTATGGACGAACACGCTCTAAAACGCTCTAAGATACAGCCATGCGTTTGTAAATAGTTCAGTCTTATCGACTGACGTATAGTTGCTTTGCAAAGGACCATGCCGATCAGGGACATGACTGGATTACTTCAATCTGCTTTATTAAAGGTACTGTGGGAGGAAATCAACGCACACGGACCTGTGTATTTGACTTACTGGCTAACGTGGAAATAGCAGGTTAGCGTACCAAATAAACATCATCGTGAAGCTCTTCTGAACTCTACAGAGTGAAATGCAAAATTTAAAATGTATTTTTTTGTACCAGCTAATGACAATATATCATACGATTCACTTGCTAAAACCACATACTTCGCTCTCGAAGTCAGAGAATCGCCACTTCCTGAAGGACGTCGACACTAGCACATGTTGTATGTACGTATTGTTCCACGTGATTTATAGTTACCATATGTCTACGTATAAACGCGCAGTAGAACTGTAGTACCGTAGTACCATAGTACCATTTTGAAGACGCCAATGTTGTTTTGATGCGATAGAGCAGAGGTTCCCAATGCTTGAAATGCACGTTACTAAATGTTTAACCAGTAGCAACGCAATCACTGTTGTTTGAGAATGGACACAGATAATTCACGAGCCAAATCAAATGCATACAAAACCAATGCTGATGTTATGTACGATTAATCAAATGTGTCGTTACATGTAATTGACAAATTCAACCTTTAGTTATAGAAACGATAGTGTGGGATAGGCGGACAGAAACATGATAGTGACGTTATTTAAGTTAATTTGATTGAAAATGACTAGACTCGGTAAGGCCAGGCTAATGTTACTCAGAATGTTTTCATAAAAAGTTGTAAAACATAGCTAGATAAAACTAGATCCCAGAGCCATAATTTACAATGACATAAAAAGCTTGTTCGGAATAAAAAAGAAAGTCTTCGTGTTCACTGCTGTATCTCCTTCGTTTTGCTTTATGCCTCTTTTCAGTGTCAGACACTGGAGCCGTTTCCTTAAATTCAAAAAGAGAAATGTTTTAGCACTGACGGTTTAGCTTGCACAGCTAAAATGGTGGTCACATCGATCAAACAATTCTCCAGCCGCTGTAGAGACCAATCAGAGTTCTCCCTAAATCTGATGTCTAATTTTTTGCTAAAATAATTTCAATATGTGATTTTTAAATTGCTATTTAATTTGGGGTAATAACCTATTTTTGACGTTTAAAAAATAAATGACGGCCCCCCTGAAAACCTCTGCGGTAGAGGTAGACCCTGTGGTGCGCCCCAATATTCTTCACTCCCCACCTCCCTTCCTCCACTCCCACTCCTCTCCTACCCGGAAATATGCAAAACTGCCTGAACGTTTTCAGTACAAGTATTTACATGTACAGTATACAATGTACCTGACATTGCGGTTTTTTGAGACATGAATTAATATGTAACACTTTATACGTAATTAAGATGTAATCAGCAACATTAGATTAAAACACAAAGATCCGTTTCCAACTTTCCGGGGCACGCAGTAGAGGAGGTGGTAGTGGAGGAAGGGAGGGTGCATTTTACGACTATTGGAACGCACCCCTATAGTCATGGCATGCTAGAAATGACAATGTATGAACTTAACTGTAAAATTAACAATATAATCCATTCAAAGGCCTGGTGTTTTCTTTTTAGATTAATGTATGTATGCATGCAATCTTTTTAAATCCTTTGCAAAGTTGCATGCAAAACACAATGTAGTAACTTCAAAGTTACACTCGTAGATACAACATTGTGGTGAGAATGGATCTTCGAGGTGAAGTGCCGCAGAACTGTTATTATTTAGTTCTGTGTGACGCGCTGAACATAATGCAGGTTTTGCTCAATTAAGCCGCATTCACACTATATGCGCAGCGGAAGTTTTCTGCGCAGCGCTCACCGCTTTGAAGGCCCCGGACTCCCCAGACGCGCAAGCGCACAGACACTTATTGCGCGTGCAGATTTGAGCAGAACTGAACCCACCAGATGCGCAAGAGCACAGACGCTTACGCCCCATCCCCACCAGACGCGCAAGCGCACAGACGCTTATTGCTTCTTCGGAGCGCATTCCGTGAACGACAGAGACGCGCTGTACAAACAAACAATCTACATTACGGATTTGTGAGCTTCGCATTGCATTTCTAACGAATTGGACCGCACTCGCCCTTGGCAACGCCCAACTTCTGATTTCTAAAGGGATTCCCCCAAGTGGAACTGGCGAGGGGAAGTGCAGGAGGGCAGAACATTTAACGGATTGGACCACAGCCTTGGATTCGAATGCAGCCCAGCTCTGATTGGCCAGAGTGTAGAAAGTCACGATAACGCAAAGAACTATGGGCAATATGCTTCAGCGAAGTGTGATTTTATGTGGACTCACGTGAAGACCACATCAAGGGCTCATAAAGGGGCTCCCGCATTTGAAGTACTCAAGTACATATGCAGAGGCAGTAAAGAAAGTGCAAGGAGAAAGCAGAGTAGAAAAAGCGGAGAGAAATTACCAACCATCTAGATTTGAAGTGCAAGGAGAAAGAAGAGTAGAGGATTCTGAGATAACAATTGTTAACCAAACTTCTAGAGTTGGGATCGAACAGTGTTGTCAAACTGAAGGGTTAAGCACTGAAAAATTGGTTTTATTCATTGCCTATGTCCTCAATTGTTCAGATCAAGCTAAAAGCAAAACCGAGAAAATAAGAATCATAGTTAAGGGAGCGGAAAAGTTCTTGGAGGTGAAGGGTCTTTGTTGGGAACAAATTCATAAAGAATTGAGTCCGAATCAAAGTCAGGAAACATGTTCTAAAGGACCTATGTAGGCATTCAAATCGAGATGAAGAGATTCAAATATGATTTAAGAGACGTATAATAGTTTGGTATAATTTTAGGTTTTATTTAGTTTCTTTTTCTTTTTCTTTTTTTTTCTTTTTTATTTTATATACAGACCTAAGATAAATTAAATTTAATGAATCCAGATCTACACTCCAATCCGGTTGGTGGCGGTAATGTACAATTTAATTGTCTACAAACCGCCATAAAACACCAAAGAAGAAGAAGAAACACCAAAGAAGAAGTACTCAAGTGTGAATATTGGCACTGGGCCAATGTGTTAAGTTGGGATCCGAATGCAGCCCGGGGGTGCGTCCCAATACTTGAAAAATGCACCCTCCTTTCCTCCACTACCACCTCCTCTCCTCCATGCCCCGGAATCAGATCTTTGTGTTTTAATCTAATGTTGCTGATTACATCTTAATTACGTATTAATGGTTACATATTAATCAATGTCATGAAAATTGCCCCCCTCCCATAAGATGACCAACTCATGTTGATATATGAGAAAAACATTTCCCTTTTTAACTTTACCTTTCAAATATTGCAGCTGCCGTTCATTCTGGATGTAGTTCCTTTTCTGACCCACAGATGGCAGACATAAGCCAGATGCATCATTTTTGTTTTTGTGCTTTTAAGTATTTGAACATGCAAGTAAAATTCAATAGCATCCAGCATAAGCCTTAAACATAGACATCAGGAGAGGTTTATAATTATGGGGCTTTAGAGTCAGAACTGCACATTATCAGTAATATTGCCGCTGAGTGGGTCTCACACTTTTACAATGACCTTTCAGAAATCAGCGTAGCTGATTGTGTGCAATTCACTGACGACATGACATGATCATAAAGTCTTTCTATCATCTTATAAAAAGCTCTGAGCTGACAGCTGCTCTTGGCCTGTACGGCATAAACAAGGGGAACCACAATAGAAATGGCAGCTCATGACATCTGTGCCTGTAATCATTTACGAGAGGGTGTGGACTAAATAATAATTTCGGTAAATCATATGATCTGTGACGAGAGGAAGAGTTGTTTTGAAACTGTTTCTTGGTTTCTTCACTAACACTGGTTTTGTTTCTGTTTTACATAGTTCATCTTTGCTCGCTGATGGATTGATAGGCAGAATAGATCCCCCCAACAGAATCCCATAATGTGCAACAAAACAGATAAGGTGCATCTAAGATGCAACTACTGCATCTACATGTTGCAAATAATTATATACCATTTCTATTTAGTAATGTACAAGACAAGTCTAACTAAATATGAACATTTAGTTCACTGGAGGCTCAGAGAAAGTCATCCCTCCAGCCACAGGGCAGAACTCATAAATAACATTGACAAAAACTCAACATTCCAGTCAAATGCTTGGGCAGGTTGCCCCACACGTCACCGTCAAAAAGGTCATCTCTGGCAACTCATGTGCTAATTATTCAGGGGAACTGGGAACCTTCAAATGGGTCAAGCTGGTAATCATGCTTTTTCACTGCACATTCCTAGGGGCAAGGAGAGAGGAATTAGGTGCAGGGGCAGTTCTAGGCATGAGCAGAGGGCGGTGGGGCAATGCCCCCCAAATGTTCCAAAAAAATACTATAGGAATATAGCTCATCTTTAAAAGAATTGTTTCCATATAAGATTAGATAATGATTTGGTATTATTGGGCATAAATAAAGTTGTCCTCTATAAGTGGGGTGGAGGTGGGTTTAAACTGTAATACATCTGTCTCATCCATGTCTTTAGCCCTGTGTGAGGCTGTGTAGAAATGTAAGAAATGAGTTTTGAATGGATCAAATTTTATTTATTTTTGGAATGTATGGTGTCCCATTGGCTTTTCCATTCTCCTTGGTCCAAGAGATTAAATTGATTGAGCGATAAATTAAATTGATTGAGAGATAGATTAAATTGATTGAGAGATAGATTAAATTGATTGAGAGATAGATTAAATTGATTGAGAGATAGATTAAAATTATTGAGAGATAGATTAAATTGATTGAGAGATAGATTAAATTGATTGAGAGATAGATTAAATTGATTGAAGTTAGTTATCTATTTAACTGCATAACTGTGTTTACGTAACTGCATAACTGTGTTTACGTAACTGCATAACTGTGTTTACGTAACTGCATAACTGTCTTTACGTAACTGCATAACTGTGTTTACGTAACTGCATAACTGTCTTTACGTAACTGTATAACTGTTCTTTATGTAACTGCATAACTGTCTTTACGTAACTGCATAACTGTGTTTACGTAACTGCATAACTGTCTTTACGTAACTGTATAACTGTCTTTACGTAACTGCATAACTGTTTTTACGTAACTGTATAAATGTCTTTACGTAACTGCATAACTGTCTTTACTTAACTGCATATCTGTCTTTACTTAACTGCATATCTGTCTTTACGTAACTGCCTAACTGTTCTTTATGTAACTGTATAACTGTTCTTTATGTAACTGTATAACTGTCTTTACGTAACTGCATAACTGTCTTTACGTAACTGCATAACTGTCTTTACGTAACTGCATAACTGTGTTTACGTAACTGCATAACTGTCTTTACGTAACTGCATAACTGTTTTTACGTAACTGTGTAACTGTCTTTACGTAACTGTATAACTGTCTTTACGTAACTGCATAACTGTTTTTACGTAACTGTGTAACTGTCTTTACGTAACTGTATAACTGTCTTTACGTAACTGTATAACTGTTTTTACGTAACTGCATAACTGTCTTTATGTAACTGTATAAATGTCTTTACGTAACTGTATAACTGTCTTTACGTAACTGCATAACTGTCTTTACGTTACTGTATAACTGTCTTTACGTAACTGTATAACTGTTTTTACGTAACTGCATAACTGTCTTTACGTAACTGTATAAATGTCTTTACGTAACTGTATAACTGTCTTTACGTAACTGCATAACTGTCTTTACGTAACTGTATAACTGTCTTTATGTAACTGCATAACTGTCTTTACGTAACTGTATAACTGTCTTTACGTAACTGCATAACTGTTTTTACGTAACTGCATAACTGTCTTTATGTAACTGCATAACTGTTTTTACGTAACTGTATAACTGTCTTTACGTAACTGTATAACTGTCTTTACGTAACTGTATAACTGTCTTTACGTAACTGCATAACTGTCTTTACGTAACTGTATAAATGTCTTTACGTAACTGTATAACTGTCTTTACGTAACTGTATAACTGTCTTTACGTAACTGTATAACTGTTTTTACGTAACTGCATAACTGTCTTGACGTAAACTACTGAAAATGAGGTGAGGTGGATTGTTGTGTGACTTTACATACAATTGTCAACCCTGTGCCTATTCTGCACCCGTATATTTCAGGCACATTATGTTTTCAATGTTCCAGTGTTTACATGTATGGGGCCAATATAATAGGGGCCAAAGGTCACTGATATTTTTAATAAACGGGGTGGGGATGGAGCAAAATGTATCCATGGAAACAAACCTTGTAGATTCTGTCGGATATGTGGCGTGGGGGGGAGGGGGGCGGGGAAAACTAACTTCTTTGAAGTTAATCGGGAACATTGAGAAGAATGTGACGGTAGCTGCGGGGAATAGGGAGTTTAATAATTACTTTGATCAGGTTTTTTTTTCTACTTTGCAATAACTGAATGGCTGTTTGTGTTATTATATCAGGGGTGGCCAATTCCAGGCCTCGCGGGCCGGTGTGTATGCAGGTTTTTGCTGCCGCCAGTTAACAATTATTTAATTAGCCCAATCGTTTACACGATCTGATATTTTAATCTACATATCAGCGATATGAAAAGCAGCTGATGAATGTTCTTGTGCCGGTATGCGTCAATGTGTGTATTGTAGCATTTTATCGTTCTGTAATTTACAAGTGAATCGGTGATTGTGTGTATGACTAATTAGCTGATTGAACCATGGTAACTGGTGGCAGTAAAAACCTGCATACACACCGGCCCGCGAGGCCTGGAATTGGCCACCCCTGTATTATATGAATCAAATTCTGCCACTACCCTACAAATATCCCCATCAGTCAGGAATGAAAAACAAGACGCTGCTGAAAAAATGTATCTAATGTCCCTGGGGTGTAGTAAGGATACATTGTTTATTTTGAGATACATTGCTTATTTTGCCTTTTATATTCTATGTTTACCTTAATTTTCACCTTCAAAGAGATAAGGGATTCATTCATACCTGAGCCAAATACATATTTGAAATACAGTAAATTTAATTTAATAAAAAAATAATAATAATACAGTGACATACTATGCCAGTGAAATTGGAAAACTCTTCTGCAAATCACAGGGGATTTTCAAATAAACATGATTGTGTTTTGGGGGTGTCTAAAGGGTTATATAATTTCATATATATATGATATTATATTTTAATAAAATATGTGATCCAGGTCTCAATAAGAACACACGTCACACTACCTCCACTATCTGTAGTGTGCAGATTTGGATTACAGGGTTTGCTTTTGTACGGGATTAGTTTTGGGGTGTGCTGTGAAGCGTGTTGTTTTGTACGGGATTCGCTTTCTCGCCCTATCTACTCACCAAGGCTACTCAACAGTGTGGAAGAGTGCTGATTTAAGGCTACTCAATAGTGTGGAAGAGTGCTGATTCAAGGCTACTTAACAGTGTGGAAGAGTGCTGATTCAAGGCTACTCAACAGTGTGGAAGAGTGCTGATTCAAGGCTACTCAACAGTGTGGAAGAGCGCTGATTCAAGGCTACTTAACAGTGTGGAAGAGTGCTGATTCAAGGCTACTCAATAGTGTGGAAGAGTGCTGATTCAAGGCTACTCAACAGTGTGGAAGAGCGCTGATTCAAGGCTACTCAACAGTGTGGAAGAGTGCTGATTCAAGGCTACTCAACAGTGTGGAAGAGTGCTGATTCAAGGCTACTCAACAGTGTGGAAGAGTGCTGATTCACCAAGGCTACTCAACAGTGTGGAAGAGCGCTGATTCAAGGCTACTTAACAGTGTGGAAGAGTGCTGATTCAAGGCTACTCAACAGTGTGGAAGAGTGCTGATTCAAGGCTACTCAACAGTGTGGAAGAGCGCTGATTTAAGGCTACTCAACAGTGTGGAAGAGTGCTGATTCAAGGCTACTCAACAGTGTGGAAGAGTGCTGATTCAAGGCTACTCAACAGTGTGGAAGAGTGCTGATTTAAGGCTACTCAACAGTGTGGAAGAGTGCTGATTCAAGGCTACTCAACAGTGTGGAAGAGTGCTGATTCAAGGCTACTCAACAGTGTGGAAGAGTGCTGATTCAAGGCTACTCAATAGTGTGGAAGAGTGCTGATTCAAGGCTACTCAACAGTGTGGAAGAGCGCTGATTCAAGGCTACTCAACAGTGTGGAAGAGTGCTGATTCAAGGCTACTCAACAGTGTGGAAGAGTGCTGATTCAAGGCTACTCAACAGTGTGGAAGAGTGCTGATTCACCAAGGCTACTCAACAGTGTGGAAGAGCGCTGATTCAAGGCTACTTAACAGTGTGGAAGAGTGCTGATTCAAGGCTACTCAACAGTGTGGAAGAGTGCTGATTCAAGGCTACTCAACAGTGTGGAAGAGCGCTGATTTAAGGCTACTCAACAGTGTGGAAGAGTGCTGATTCAAGGCTACTCAACAGTGTGGAAGAGTGCTGATTCAAGGCTACTCAACAGTGTGGAAGAGTGCTGATTTAAGGCTACTCAACAGTGTGGAAGAGTGCTGATTCAAGGCTACTCAACAGTGTGGAAGAGCGCTGATTTAAGGCTACTCAACAGTGTGGAAGAGTGCTGATTTAAGGCTACTCAACAGTGTGGAAGAGTGCTGATTTAAGGCTACTCAACAGTGTGGAAGAGTGCTGATTCAAGGCTACTCAACAGTGTGGAAGAGTGCTGATTCAAGGCTACTCAACAGTGTGGAAGAGTGCTGATTCACCAAGGCTACTCAACAGTGTGGAAGAGCGCTGATTCAAGGCTACTTAACAGTGTGGAAGAGTGCTGATTTAAGGCTACTCAACAGTGTGGAAGAGTGCTGATTCAAGGCTACTCAACAGTGTGGAAGAGCGCTGATTTAAGGCTACTCAACAGTGTGGAAGAGTGCTGATTCAAGGCTACTCAACAGTGTGGAAGAGTGCTGATTTAAGGCTACTCAACAGTGTGGAAGAGTGCTGATTCAAGGCTACTCAACAGTGTGGAAGAGCGCTGATTTAAGGCTACTCAACAGTGTGGAAGAGTGCTGATTTAAGGCTACTCAACAGTGTGGAAGAGTGCTGATTTAAGGCTACTCAACAGTGTGGAAGAGTGCTGATTCAAGGCTACTCAACAGTGTGGAAGAGTGCTGATTTAAGGCTACTCAACAGTGTGGAAGAGTGCTGATTTAAGCCTACTCAACAGTGTGGAAGAGTGCTGATTTAAGGCTACTCAACAGTGTGGAAGAGTGCTGATTCAAGGCTACTCAACAGTGTGGAAGAGTGCTGATTCAAGGCTACTCAATAGTGTGGAAGAGTGCTGATTCAATGCTACTCAACAGTGTGGAAGAGCGCTGATTTAAGGCTACTCAACAGTGTGGAAGAGTGCTGATTCACCAAGGCTACTCAACAGTGTGGAAGAGTGCTGATTTAAGGCTGCTCAACAGTGTGGAAGAGTGCTGATTCAAGGCTACTCAACAGTGTGGAAGAGTGCTGATTCACCAAGGCTACTCAACAGTGTGGAAGAGTGCTGATTCAAGACTACTCAACAGTGTGGAAGAGTGCTGATTCAAGACTACTCAACAGTGTGGAAGAGTGCTGATGCAAGGCTACTCAATAGTGTGGAAGAGCGCTGATTTGGACACGGCCCCAGTCTTGGCCCCTTGATTAGGATGCACCCCGGAAGTCTCCAGGCCAATCTGGGAGAGTTGGCAATTTGCACTTAGATAGGTAACTTTAAAATTAGCAAGCTAGGTGGATACACTTACATACCTAGCCGTCAGTTTGAATATTTGCCTGCTAAATAACATTAGTGCTATCTAGGTAGGTGACCACCTAGCTAGTGATAGATACGTACCTAGCAATTGTGATTTATATAGCAAACGTTAGCTAATTGAGCGCACATACATTGTAAGCTAGTGAGATGGTAAAGACATGCTTACTACTTAGCTTGCAGTGCTGTAATAACTTATTTAACCAACCGGCTAGTAAAGAATCTGCTACGTGAATAAAGCACAAACGTATGCATGTGATAGTATGCATGTATCACACAATTCCACTGGAACTAGAAAAAGAGAGCCGGCCGTGCAGAGAGAGCAGGCTGTGTAGAGGGAGCAGGCTGTGGAGAGAGAGCAGGCTGTGTAGAGAGAGCAGGCTGTGTCGAGAGAGCAGGCTGTGTAGAGGGAGCAGGCTGTGTAGAGGGAGCAGGCTGTGTTTGGAGGAGCAGGCTGTGCAGAGAGAGCAGGCTGTGCAGAGAGAGCAGGCTGTGTAGAGAGAGCAGGCTGTGCAGAGAGAGCAGGCTGTGTAGAGGGAGCAGGCTGTGTAGAGAGAGCAGGCTGTGTAGAGGGAGCAGGCTGTGCAGAGAGAGCAGGCTGTGTAGAGAGAGCAGGCTGTGGAGAGAGAGCAGGCTGTGTAGAGGGAGCAGGCTGTGTAGAGGGAGCAGGCTGTGCAGAGAGAGCAGGCTGTGGAGAGAGAGCAGGCTGTGTAGAGGGAGCAGGCTGTGTAGAGAGAGCAGGCTGTGTAGAGGGAGCAGGCTGTGTAGAGAGAGCAGGCTGTGCAGAGGGAGCAGGCTGTGTAGAGAGAGCAGGCTGTGTAGAGGGAGCAGGCTGTGCAGAGAGAGCAGGCTGTGCAGAGAGAGCAGGCTGTGTAGAGAGAGCAGGCTGTGTAGAGGGAGCAGGCTGTGCAGAGAGAGCAGGCTGTGTAGAGAGAGCAGGCTGTGGAGAGAGAGCAGGCTGTGGAGAGAGAGCAGGCTGTGTAGAGGGAGCAGGCTGTGTAGAGAGAGCAGGCTGTGTAGAGGGAGCAGGCTGTGTAGAGAGAGCAGGCTGTGTAGAGAGAGCAGGCTGTGTAGAGGGAGCAGGCTGTGTAGAGAGAGCAGGCTGTGTAGAGAGAGCAGGCTGTGTAGAGGGAGCAGGCTGTGCAGAGAGAGCAGGCTGTGTAGAGAGAGCAGGCTGTGTAGAGAGAGCAGGCTGTGGAGAGAGAGCAGGCTGTGTAGAGAGAGCAGGCTGTGTAGAGAGAGCAGGCTGTGTAGAGGGAGCAGGCTGTGTAGAGAGAGCAGGCTGTGTAGAGAGAGCAGAGCAGGCTGTGTAGAGAGAGCAGGCTGTGCAGAGAGAGCAGGCTGTGTAGAGGGAGCAGGCTGTGTAGAGAGAGCAGGCTGTGCAGAGAGAGCAGGCTGTGCAGAGGGAGCAGGCTGTGTAGAGGGAGCAGGCTGTGTAGAGAGAGCAGGCTGTGTAGAGGGAGCAGGCTGTGGAGAGGGAGCAGGCTGTGTAGAGAGAGCAGGCTGTGTAGAGAGAGCAGGCTGTGTCGAGAGAGCAGGCTGTGTAGAGGGAGCAGGCTGTGTAGAGGGAGCAGGCTGTGTAGAGAGAGCAGGCTGTGTAGAGAGAGCAGTCTGTGTAGAGAGAGCAGTCTGTGTAGAGAGAGCAGGCTGTGTAGAGGGAGCAGGCTGTGCAGAGAGAGCAGGCTGTGCAGAGGGAGCAGGCTGTGCAGAGAGAGCAGGCTGTGCAGAGGGAGCAGGCTGTGTAGAGGGAGCAGGCTGTGTAGAGGGAGCAGGCTGTGTAGAGAGAGCAGGCTGTGTAGAGGGAGCAGGCTGTGCAGAGAGAGCAGGCTGTGTAGAGAGAGCAGGCTGTGTCGAGAGAGCAGGCTGTGTAGAGGGAGCAGGCTGTGTAGAGGGAGCAGGCTGTGTAGAGGGAGCAGGCTGTGCAGAGAGAGCAGTCTGTGTAGAGAGAGCAGGCTGTGCAGAGAGAGCAGGCTGTGCAGAGAGAGCAGACTGTGTAGAGGGAGCAGGCTGTGTAGAGAGAGCAGGCTGTGTAGAGGGAGCAGGCTGTGTAGAGGGAGCCGGCCGTGCAGAGGGAGCAGGCTGTGTAGAGGGAGCCGGCCGTGCAGAGGGAGCAGGCTGTGCAGAGGGAGCTGTTATGTTCTGAGTGAGTCTCAATTGTATTTTTATTTTTCATTATTATTACTTTTCATTCATCAGTACATTCCTCTCTGTTCGTGGGTTGTCCGAGTCGCATTTGTGTGTTTGTTTACCTTGTCTCACGTATGCAATGTTTGGGTGACTTCGGGATTTTCCGAGGGTTCACGCTGTATTTCCGAAGTCTCGTTTTCTGTTTACTTTCTGCTTTACGTTTCCCGTGTTTATATTGTTTATATTACTAACTCGTGCTAACAATCACTCGGGTGTTTATTAGTTAGATGCACATTACTAAAACCATTAACTTAAATGTTTACTAACATACTAATGGTCTGTATTTAGTTAGAACTAACAATTAACAAGTTTCCTCGCTGTATCTTTTCTATCTGCGATACTAAGCTGTCCTTGAGATACTAGTCAACTCGTTTCAGCTGTGTTTAAGCATACATATTTCCATGTTTTTCTGCAGCCTTGCGTTCATGCTGTTTCTTTCTCTTGCTGTCGCTACGCTTCCCTAATTGTTTCATTCTCCCATGTCCTTTTACTAATCTACTAACGTTAGATCAGGATTGGGTAATACTAACTCTCTAACCATGTGTTCATGTTTACCTTACGTTTCTCGTGCATGTCATTTACTAATTTACTAACGCTATGGTCAGGATAGGTTTATTACTAACAAGTACTAATTATCTTGTTACCTTGTCAGCCTTCCACACCTGATTTCAATTTGCATGCTGCTCTCAAGCTAAGTGTCTGCACCTGTCTACACCTGCATTTAAGCTCAATGTTCATGTCATGTCTTTGCAAAATTGTTGCCTGTTAGTTTATCTACTGGCACGGTTGAGCGGTTAGCCATTGTCTGACTACTGTTATAGAGCCAAGCCTGTTTACTGACCATCGTTACTGCCAGCCTATCGTTTCTACTGCCTGTTTTTGACCACGAGTTTTGCCTGCTGTCTGTTTGTACCTCTGCCCCGCGGATAGGACTCCGGTCGGACTAACGCCCCACGACTAACGCCCCACGACTAATGAACTCTGCTTAACCCCTGAATTGTACTTCTGCTCCGCTGACAGCTACTCTGGTTACTGAACTTGCATGGATACCGATTTCGAGACTGCCTTCTCCCTCGGTACTGTATTTTTTGTTATTGGCTGGATTTATTGGTTTTTGGACTTTGCTTGTGTGACTACGATTTTTGGATTTCCCCATAATAAAGCCCTTGCAGGCGTTTATTATTACGTCCGTGTTCTGAGTCGTGCGTTACGGGTCCAACCCGCACACACCTGCCACAAACGTCCCAGAATAAAAACTTATACACTGCAAAGAAGTAAAAGTACAGGGGATGTTACGATCCACTCCTGCCTTCCCTTCCTTTTTGTGTTTCCTCTGTTTCCCTGAACCTGATTGTGTCATGTTTGCGTTCATTGCCTAATTGTGTCTACATTGCACAATTACTACTCGCACCACATCTTAATTACACAATTCACACTTAATTGCTTTCACCGCATTCCTCACGTGTTTTCTAATTGTTCAATCAATTCGCTGATTTCGCACGCATTTCCCGCAAGCTGCAGTTTATCAGCTCTAATGACACTAGTTATATTAACCGTGCTGTTCCTGTGATTTGGTTTTCAGAGTATTATGGTCCTTGTCTCGTTTGTTACTTGCTGCCTGATGCTCTAGCTTGCTAGACTCTGGCTATACTAACCAGGTCTGGATGCCACACGCCCTGGCTTCCCTGTGTGGATCCTGACTCTGCCACCGCCTGATCCTTCACTTCGCACTTGGCAAAAGTTCGCTCCTTGCTACTTCGCCTGTTCCCGGACACAGTCTGCTGTAGCCTCACCACCGCTACCGCGGTATACAGCTCCGCCCGGCTGGGCTGCTGTATCTGCTACCCGGCGCTGTGTCAGTTCGCTGTGGGTTCCACAGTGGACATGTACCTTGCCTACTGAAAATAAAACCCCTTTATTTTCAAAACTTCTGTCTCGTCGTGCATTTGGGTCCGTCCCTGCCAGTCCGTCACAGGGGATTTATCTTTACCCAATTTCAAATTCTATTTCCAAGCTTTGTCTCTCTGCCCCATTATTAAATTGATTAACTCTGATGTGCCTACTCCATGGCTGACACTGGAGAAAAATCTTGTTTCACTGATTACCTTACAAGAAGTTATTGTTATTAATCTTTCCATCAAACAATGCCGTTTACGTTTCAGTCCTATTATAACTCGTTCTATTTCGACCTGGCGCCAGGTCGAAAAACTATTTAAATGGGAAACTAAATGGCATTTGCAGACCCCTATTCTTTATAATACAGCTCTGTGCTCTTGGGGACGGACATTTATTTGTCCCCTATGGTCAAATCAAGGAATTCACACATTGGCGGATATTATGGGCAGTGGTGGTTTAAAATCATTTCAGGAACTGAAGGAATCCTATGACCTGCCGGGCACTTCTTTATTTATTTATTTATTTTTTGTATTTGCAACTACGATCCACAATGCTGGCCTACGGTGTTCGATGGAAGAAGCAACTTTTAAATCATCCCGTTTGAATTATTGAGGAAAGTTTCTGTACTCTCAAAAGGATTGGTTACTTATATTTACGAAGAATTGCTTAAATTATCTACTAAATAATTACCTATTACAAAATTATGGGGTAGGGAGTTTGTCAGATTAAATAAACCTATTGACTGGTGTAAGGTCTGGAACAATGTGACCACTGCATCTCGTAATCCTAATCATCAGCTCATCCACTGTAATCCTAATCATCAGCTCATCCACTGTAATCCTAATCATCAGCTCATCCACTGTAATCCTAATCATCAACTCCTCCACTGTAATCCTAATCATCAACTCATCCACTGTAATCCTAATCATCAGCTCATCCACTGTAATCCTAATCATCAACTCATCCACTGTAATCCTAATCATCAGCTCATCCACTGTAATCCTAATCATCAACTCCTCCACTGTAATCCTAATCATCAGCTCATCCACTGTAATCCTAATCATCAGCTCATCCACTGTAATCCTAATCATCAGCTCATCCACTGTAATCCTAATCATCAACTCATCCACTGTAATCCTAATCATCAGCTCATCCACTGTAATCCTAATCATCAACTCATCCACTGTAATCCTAATCATCAGCTCATTCACTGTAACCCTAATCATCAGCTCATCCACTGTAATCCTAATCATCAGCTCATCCACTGTAATCCTAATCATCAACTCATCCACTGTAATCCTAATCATCAGCTCATCCACTGTAATCCTAATCAACTCATTCACTGTAACCCTAATCATCAGCTCCTCCACTGTAATCCTAATCATCAGCTCATCCACTGTAATCCTAATCATCAACTCATCCACTGTAATCCTAATCATCAGCTCATTCACTGTAATCCTAATCATCAGCTCATCCACTGTAATCCTAATCATCAACTCATCCACTGTAATCCTAATCATCAGCTCATCCACTGTAATCCTAATCATCAACTCCTCCACTGTAATCCTAATCATCAGCTCATCCACTGTAATCCTAATCAACTCATTCACTGTAACCCTAATCATCAGCTCCTCCACTGTAATCCTAATCATCAGCTCATCCACTGTAATCCTAATCATCAACTCATCCACTGTAATCCTAATCATCAGCTCATTCACTGTAATCCTAATCATCAGCTCATCCACTGTAATCCTAATCATCAACTCATCCACTGTAATCCTAATCATCAGCTCATTCACTGTAATCCTAATCATCAGCTCCTCCACTGTAATCCTAATCATCAGCTCCTCCACTGTAATCCTAATCATCAACTCATCCACTGTAATCCTAATCATCAGCTCATTCACTGTAATCCTAATCATCAGGTCATCCACTGTAATCCTAATCATCAACTCATCCACTGTAATCCTAATCATCAGCTCATCCACTGTAATCCTAATCATCAGCTCATCCACTGTAATCCTAATCATCAACTCATCCACTGTAATCCTAATCATCAACTCATCCACTGTAATCCTAATCATCAGCTCATCCACTGTAATCCTAATCATCAACTCATCCACTGTAATCCTAATCATCAGCTCCTCCACTGTAATCCTAATCATCAGCTCATCCACTGTAATCCTAATCATCAGCTCATCCACTGTAATCCTAATCATCAGCTCATCCACTGTAATCCTAATCATCAGCTCATCCACTGTAATCCTAATCATCAGCTCATTCACTGTAATCCTAATCATCAGCTCATCCACTGTAATCCTAATCATCAGCTCATCCACTGTAATCCTAATCATCAGCTCATTCACTGTAATCCTAATCATCAGCTCATCCACTGTAATCCTAATCATCAGCTCATCCACTGTAATCCTAATCATCAGCTCCTCCACTGTAATCCGAATCATCAACTCATCCACTGTAATCCTAATCATCAGCTCATCCACTGTAATCCTAATCATCAGCTCATTCACTGTAATCCTAATCATCAACTCATCCACTGTAATCCTAATCATCAGCTCATCCACTGTAATCCTAATCATCAGCTCCTCCACTGTAATCCTAATCATCAACTCATCCACTGTAATCCTAATAATCAGCTCATTCACTGTAATCCTAATCATCAGCTCCTCCACTGTAATCCTAATCATCAGCTCATCCACTGTAATCCTAATCATCAGCTCCTCCACTGTAATCCTAATCATCAACTCATCCACTGTAATCCTAATCATCAGCTCATCCACTGTAATCCTAATCATCAGCTCATCCACTGTAATCCTAATCATCAGCTCATCCACTGTAATCCTAATCATCAGCTCATCCACTGTAATCCTAATCATCAACTCCTCCACTGTAATCCTAATCATCAGGGCTGGAGTGGGACGCGACAGGAGGGCTGGAATGGGACAGGCGGAAAATGGGTCCTCCCTCGACAGAGCCGGGAACCAGGACCCCATAGTTTTTTCCTGGGCCCATAGTTACCCGGACACAGGGCTAGACGGATTCCATCGAAGGTAGACGGTTGGGGTTGGGTAATAGACTCAGAGCCGGCTGAAGGGTGACGACTCCGAGTCTAACGGAGTGGGAGATGGGTTGACAAGGAGTCCGGGGTGATGGGTGGTGGTCAGCCATGATGGAGGGATGCCTGCTGGGTGAGTTCCTTCTGCAAGGACGGGTGGAAAAAGGGACCCAGTAGCAGACAGGGAGTACCAAACAAACCCGAAGTTTAAGGATGAGGCAATGGTACAAAGAGCGGTCACAAAATAGGCAGTGCATGACAGAAAAAATACAGAGAAAACCGAAATCACCACAGACTCCCGAAAAGTGTGACAAAGACAGGGAGTGACAGAAACCACAAATAATCAAAAACATAAATACATAATCAGAATAAATAAACGAATAAAAAATACAAAATAGACAGACAGAATCTCAGAACATAACAATGTATACATGTGTATATATGTATGTTTGTGTAGATATGTGTATGTACAAGTTTGAGTGTATACAGGTGCAGCTCAAAAAATTAGAATATCGTGAAAAAGTTCAATATTGTTTGTCACTCATTTCAGAAAGTGAAACTCATATATTATATAGATTCATTACACATAGAGTGAAATATTTCAAGCCTTTATTTCTTGTAATTTTGATGATTATGGCTTACAGCTAATGAAACCCAAAATTCAGTGTCTCAGAAAATTAGAATATTTTGCTTTAACATATTTTGAAAGTATCATATTTAATATTTGGTCGCATATCCTTTGCATGTTGTTACTTCCTGAAGTCTGTGACCAATCAACATCAAAAGACTCTCGATATCTTATTTTCAGGTACTGTTACAAGCGATACTATAACCTCTCTGCATTTGAACTGATCTCTATGGGAATTGGGGGGTGAGACTAGATTCAGCTGTAAATTACACTGGTACAGTATGGAACACATATGGTTAAATGGCTGTAAGTCATCAAGGGTCTAAGGCAGGGGTAGGCAACCCTGGTCCTAGAGAGCCGCAGGGTCTGCTGGTTTTTGTTGTTACTCACCACTTAATTGGTCAATTAGAGCAGTTGATTACACAGTTAACTCACCTCACCTGGTTTCTTTGGTCTAATTAGTTGCTGTGTTTAAGGTGAAAACAAAAACCAGCAGACCCTGCGGCTCTCTAGGACCAGGGTTGCCTACCCCTGGTCTAAGGTATCAAACGAGCCCCAAACCATCACTCTGCGGCCAGATATGGAGTAGATGTGGATGGATCCCTTTAAGGGTTGTTTCTCCTGACTTTTTCCCCCATAGAGTTCTATTGGAAAATGAGTCAGGAGAAATAACCCTTGCAGTGATCCATCCACATCTACTCCATATCTGGCAACAGAGTGATGGTTTGGGGCTCGTTTGATAGCTCAGACCCTTGATGACTTACAGCCATTTAGCCAGCCATGTGTTCCATACTGTACCAGTGTAATTTACAGCTGAATCTAGTCTCACCCCCCAATTCCCATAGAGATCAGTTCAAATGCAGAGAGGTTATAGTATCGCTTGTAACAGTACCTGAAAATAAGATATCGAGAGTCTTTTGATGTTGATTGGTCACAGACTTCAGGAAGTAACAGCATACAAAGGATATGCGACCAAATATTAAATATGATACTTTCAAAATATGTTAAAGCAAAATATTCTAATTTTCTGAGACACTGAATTTTGGGTTTCATTAGCTGTAAGCCATAATCATCAAAATTACAAGAAATAAAGGCTTGAAATATTTCACTCTATGTGTAATGAATCTATATAATATATGAGTTTCACTTTCTGAAATGAGTGACAAATAATATTGAACTTTTTCACGATATTCTAATTTTTTGAGCTGCACCTGTATATGTCAAGCCGGAAAGTCTGCACACCCCTTTCACCTTCGCCACGTTTTATTACGTTACAGACATATTCTACAATAGATTGAGTTCATTTTTCGTCTCAAAATTCAACACAAAATAGCCCATAATGACAAAGAGAAAACAGGTTTTTAGACATTTGTGCTAATTTATTAAAAATCTAAATGTAAAATATCATATGTACACAAGTGTGCACACCCTTTGATATGACACCTAAAAGTGAGCTGAGGTGCATTTTGTTTCCATTGATACTGTTGAGATGTTTCTACAACTTAATTGGAGTCCACCTGTGATAAATTAATTTGATTGGACATGATTGGGGATTGCCAACACCTGCCTATATAAGGTCCCACAGTTGATATTGCATGTCAGAGCAAACTCCAAGCCATGGGGTCAAAGGAATTATCGGCAGACCTGAGAAACAGGATTGTGTTAAGGCATAGATCTGGAGAAGGGTATGGAAAAATCTCTGCAGCTTTACAGGTCCCAAAGTGGCCACCATCATTCGTAAATGGAAGAAGTTTCGAACCACTAAGAATCTTCCTAGACTTGGCCGCCCGGCCAAACTGAGCAATTTTTTTCTTTTTTAATCGATGCGCTTCTTAAAATGATGGTTTCAGTAGCGGCGAATCAAATGCGACGGAAAAGAGGATCAGAACAAGTCACCCACGAAGGTGAAGACCACTAAGGGAGCTTAAACCGCTAATGGATAGAACAGAAAAAGGAATAATTCTAGTAGCTAAACAGCTACATAATAATCACCCCAGGAAAATAGGGCGAACTCGAAAACACGAGTGAGAGCACAAAACAAAGTCTCCCGAGCTCAACTAGAGCTTAAACGGGGAAACAATAGAAAAGAAACACCTTCGGCACGTAACACTAAAACAGCCGGTAAGAAGGTGAAATGAAAATTAAACCACAAAGGAAACTCTCTCAGGGAGAACAGCATGGAGTAAGTCGAACAGTATAGCTTTAAACGAGGAATAATTCTCTACGTAAAAACTAATACTAAGAAGCAAGTGTTATGGATCGCGCCTTCCTTCCCTTATCTCCACGTTTAGTATTCCTTTTTTCTTTTACCTGTAATCTATCGGATTTTTCTGTGTTCCGCTACGGGTTTTGCTTTCGCCTCGGTGATTAGTGAGTTCACCTGTCCTGCATTTCCGCTCACTATTTATACCCCGCTTCCTCCTTTTCTTTTCGCTTCCATGTTATTTTCTGGTAACATTCTAGCCGGTAAAGGCATAGGAAGTTGTGCTGCTATCGACTGCATTGCTTCTCAACGCAGTCGATAGTAAAGTGTGCTATTCTTTTCTCTCTTTATTCAGATCAGATCAGACCTACGAGTGCTCTCACCCTAAAGTTTAGGGTTCTTTTATTTTTCTCCTTCCTTTCTTTTGTACACTCCACAACTGGAGTTAGATAAGTGTTTTGCTTATTTCTTTGGTTTGCTCGGATATCGAGCTCCTCGCTTATTTGTATCGCAAGGTTTTTTCTGTTTTCCTTATTGTTCCCGTCCGCTACGGATTATTGTCCGTCTTAATGGTGTTCGTCTAGAACACTTTTAGATTCCTTGTCTGTTGCACCTGGACCTCCAATATTTCCTCCGTGTCTCTGGGCATAGAAATCCCCAACAGCAAGTCCCTTGTGAACATAAAGAAGCTTTAATATCACAAGGTCGCTTGTACCTAGCTATACCTGGCTCAATGCAAGTAGGAATGTCAAAGAAGAGGTATGTCACAGGCCGACAGCACGGCTTCCTACAACACCTTACTGTTGTAACCGCCACAGTAGCGTGGTGCATACAACCCCACTATCTTAACAGTTCGGGCATGAGCCTGAGTTACGTGAACTCCTGTGATGTTATGTTTAGGGGTTGGGGGTGGGGTACGGGAATCACAAACTCACAAAAATCAGGGGTTCTTTGAATTCGACATGTCTTGGAAGTGGGATCCATAATAACTCTTGACGTCATATCCTACTACCCTCACACGTGATGCCCATCACTGTCCTAGCCCTTATGCTGTTGTAACCGAGAAACAGGGTAACTTACCAGACATAGCTCACAAAGAAGCACCGGGGAAGCGGAAGTGAGGATCTTAAATACCCCACAGACAGTAGCACAGGTGAAATTAATAATAGGCGAGGTGAAGCAAAACCCCGGAACGTGGAAAAAAATCCGATAGATTTCTCTCAACCGGAGAGAAAGGACAAGAACCGCAGGAAAGGAAAAATAAAGCACGGACCATGACATGAACTGTTTAAAATAGTTTAATGAAAATGTTTTACTAGCATTTTGATGTTAGGCTAGGCCCACTAATTGCTTTGTTATAAGTTATAAGGCACTTATAAACAGTAAATCTCAGCCGAAAAAATTGCGTGAAAGCGACAAATAATACATACAAACAAGCCGCACTACGAATGCAGTTTTAATGGTTAAATGCAGCCTTTTCAGGCTGTTTGTCTCTTTAAGAGAGTTAACTGTTAGCGGACGAATATAAACATATAGCCTACAGTAATGCAAGCTTGCTTAACGTCTCCATACACCGCAATAGGTTAGCAAATTAATTGGTAGTTTGGTACAATCCAAAGGCAGATCTGACTGTATTGCAGCCTTCAAATGTGAATGCCTGCAGTTGAGCTCAGGATTTCTTACGCCAGCACCGTCTGGAGAGGCTCAGGGGAAAAAAGGCTAAACAATCCATTAACTTTGTGTACTCATCCCAATCTCTCGCGTACGGGTGAAGAGGCGAGAACACAGCAAATATAACATGTAAGTTGATTCTCCCGGGCGTTCCTTAGAAACGTAGATATGACAGAACGTTTAATTCAAGCTCTAGATGGATAAATAAAAAAGCACTTAGCTCACCACGGCTAAGTAGCGGCAAGGTCAGATCACATTTATACAACGCTCCAGGGGTTTTTTGCGCCCATTAATGACATTAAAAATTAGATGCTAAAATATGAGTTTTCTGCCCGTATTTTCCCGTCTGCCTGATTGCACACACTCAAAGCGAGCATCTCTGGTTGTTTAACCGGTGAAGGTCAGTGCTTTGTAAAAGACGATATCAAACTCAAATAGATTGTTCACCGCGATCAATCAGTTCTAGCAACATTTTATGGATGGTATCATGTCCATTAACTGTCCCTAAAGACCATTTTTGTGCTATGATGAACTAATGGAGAGCACGTTATTTGAGATATTTACGTGTAATATCATATGGTCATACACGTCATCACCGACGGGAATGTTTACTAAGCCGAATGTTTTTCATACCAAAAAAGTGTTAAAAATGATAATTTTACCATTTTAGTCCATCGTCTTGCACGCTATGGATTTTTAACGTTTACTCGGTTTTATTTGACATTTTTGTCTTATTAAAGACTACATGGAAGAGAAAGAAGTGTCGTCTTAGTGGAGAGCGTGCTTCCATGCCTGTGCATGCGAGTGCGTATGTGTGTGAATGGTTGTGTATGTATGTGTGCATGGTTGTATATGTGCCTGTGTTTGTGTGTATGTGTGTGTGTTTATGTGTATGTATATATTAGAGTGTGTATGTATGTGTGCATGGTTGTATATGTGCCTGTGTTTGTGTGTATGCGTGTGTGTTTATGTGTATGTATATATTAGAGTGTGTATGTATGTGTGCATGGTTGTATATGTGCCTGTGTTTGTGTGTATGCGTGTGTGTTTATGTGTATGTATATATTAGAGTGTGTATGTGTGTGTGCATGGTTGTATATGTGCCTGTGTTTGTGTGTATGCGTGTGTGTTTATGTGTATGTATATATTAGAGTGTGTATGTATGTGTGCATGGTTGTATATGTGCCTGTGTTTGTGTGTATGTGTGTGTGTTTATGTGTATGTATATATTAGAGTGTGTATGTGTGTGTGCATGGTTGTATATGTGCCTGTGTTTGTGTGTATGCGTGTGTGTTTATGTGTATGTATATATTAGAGTGTGTATGTATGTGTGCATGGTTGTATATGTGCCTGTGTTTGTGTGTATGTGTGTGTGTTTATGTGTATGTATATATTAGAGTGTGTATGTGTGTGTGCATGGTTGTATATGTGCCTGTGTTTGTGTGTATGCGTGTGTGTTTATGTGTATGTATATATTAGAGTGTGTATGTATGTGTGCATGGTTGTATATGTGCCTGTGTTTGTGTGTATGTGTGTGTGTTTATGTGTATGTATATATTAGAGTGTGTGTGTATGTGTGCATGGTTGTATATGTGCCTGTGTTTGTGTGTATGCACGTGTGTGTTTATGTGTATGTATATATTAGAGTGTGTATGTATGTGTGCATGGTTGTATATGTACCTGTGTTTGTGTGTATGTGCGTGTGTGTTTATGTGTATGTATATATTAGAGTGTGTATGTATGTGTGCATGGTTGTATATGTACCTGTGTTTGTGTGTATGTGCGTGTGTGTTTATGTGTATGTATATATTAGAGTGTGTATGTATGTGTGCATGGTTGTATATGTGCCTGTGTTTGTGTTTATGCGCGTGTGTTTATGTGTATGTATATATTAGAGTGTGTATGTATGTGTGCATGGTTGTATATGTGCCTGTGTTTGTGTGTATGCGCGTGTGTTTATGTGTATGTATATATTAGAGTGTGTATGTATGTGTGCATGGTTGTATATGTGCCTGTGTTTGTGTGTATGCGTGTGTGTTTATGTGTATGTATATATTAGAGTGTGTGTGTATGTGTGCATGGTTGTATATGTACCTGTGTTTGTGTGTATGTGTGTGTGTTTATGTGTATGTATATATTAGAGTGTGTATGTATGTGTGCATGGTTGTATATGTGCCTGTGTTTGTGTGTATGCGCGTGTGTTTATGTGTATGTATATATTAGAGTGTGTATGTATGTGTGCATGGTTGTATATGTACCTGTGTTTGTGTGTATGCGTGTGTGTTTATGTGTATGTATATATTAGAGTGTGTGTGTATGTGTGCATGGTTGTATATGTGCCTGTGTTTGTGTGTATGTGTGTGTGTTTATGTGTATGTATATATTAGAGTGTGTGTGTGTGTGCATGGTTGTATATGTGCCTGTGTTTGTGTGTATGTGTGTGTGTTTATGTGTATGTATATATTAGAGTGTGTATGTGTGTGTGCATGGTTGTATATGTGCCTGTGTTTGTGTGTATGCGCGTGTGTTTATGTGTATGTATATATTAGAGTGTGTATGTATGTGTGCATGGTTGTATATGTGCGTGTGTTTGTGTGTATGTGTGTGTGTTTATGTGTATGTATATATTAGAGTGTGTATGTATGTGTGCATGGTTGTATATGTGCCTGTGTTTGTGTGTATGCGTGTGTGTTTATGTGTATGTATATATTAGAGTGTGTATGTATGTGTGCATGGTTGTATATGTGCCTGTGTTTGTGTTTATGCGTGTGTGTTTATGTGTATGTATATATTAGAGTGTGTGTGTGTGCATGGTTGTATATGTGCCTGTGTTTGTGTGTATGCGCGTGTGTTTATGTGTATGTATATATTAGAGTGTGTATGTATGTGTGCATGGTTGTATATGTGCCTGTGTTTGTGTGTATGTGTGTGTGTTTATGTGTATGTATATATTAGAGTGTGTATGTATGTGTGCATGGTTGTATATGTGCCTGTGTTTGTGTGTATGCGTGTGTGTTTATGTGTATGTATATATTAGAGTGTGTATGTATGTGTGCATGGTTGTATATGTGCCTGTGTTTGTGTGTATGCGTGTGTGTTTATGTGTATGTATATATTAGAGTGTGTGTGTGTGTGTGCATGGTTGTATATGTGCCTGTGTTTGTGTGTATGTGTGTGTGTTTATGTGTATGTATATATTAGAGTGTGTATGTATGTGTGCATGGTTGTATATGTGCCTGTGTTTGTGTGTATGCGTGTGTGTTTATGTGTATGTATATATTAGAGTGTGTATGTATGTGTGCATGGTTGTATATGTGCCTGTGTTTGTGTGTATGTGTGTGTGTTTATGTGTATGTATATATTAGAGTGTGTGTGTGTGTGTGCATGGTTGTATATGTGCCTGTGTTTGTGTGTATGTGTGTGTGTTTATGTGTATGTATTGTAGCGTCCCGCCACACTTTCCTTGAAAATGGAAGGAAGACGGAGAGACCAGATATGTTCAACAAAGGAAAGTAGTTTATTTAAAGGATTAAGGGTTTAGTATACAGGTTCCTGGGTTAGGGCTGGGGGGCGTCGCCACGCTCCCCTCTTCCGTCTGTGCGGGGGGAATCAGCCGATTTCCCACCAATACGGAGCTCTTCGAACAGGGAGGGATCGGAGTCTTCACAGCCGTGAAGATCGGTTACCTCCGTGGGTTTCAGGGGAAATCCCACTAGTTGGATCGGTCGTTCCGTTGTCTGAATCTCTGCCTTTCGCACGCCCTTTTCCTTCCGCAGATTTCCAGCTGTAGCGGCTCGGTCGCCCCCGAGCCTCTTCGGCGTGCTAAGGGAATCAAGGAAATAGGTTAGTGCTGAGAACTTGGTTACAATGCATTCGTTCGTTTCGCTCACGTGTCGGTTCGGACGTCCGCTTTCTCTGTGGCTTTCTCTCTCTCTTCTGAGAGCGTCAGGCGGCCTTATGTAGCCTGACTGCAGGTGTGGCAATTGCTCGCAGCTGTTTCGGTTCAGCTCCGATCTGATGGAATTATTGGTCGGAGCTGTCCCGGGTCCTGAACCCCTTACTGGTAGCGGAGTCTGTGGCTTACTCGGGTCTGTTCCACCGTGGGTTAACCTCCTCCTGTCGCCCCCATGCCCTCTAGTGGTACCTGGCGTAGGCGCAGCTGTAGTCCGGTTGCCACATATCCCCCTCCTTAGCTCTGACACCTGTGGCGGAGCGACTATTAGTCCGAGTTCCTCCCGTCTGGATAGGGCGTCTGCATTCCCGTTTTCCTTCCCCGGTCGGTGTTCCACCTGGAATCTGAAATTCTGTAGGGACAGAAACCACCGGGTTACTCGGGCGTTTTTACTTTTATTAGCCGCCATCCATTTGAGTGGGGCATGGTCGGTGACTAAGCGGAACTCCCGCCCCAGTAGATAATACTGAAATTTTTCTAGGGCCCATTTTACCGCTAGAGCTTCCAGTTCTACCGTGGCGTAGTTCTTTTCATGGTTTAGCAGTCGGCGACTGGCAAATATGAGGGGGTGTTCTACTCCGTCCTGGATCTGGGACAGTACGGCTCCGAGTCCGGTTCCGGATGCGTCGGTCTGCAAGACAAACTGGCTCTGGTAATCTGGGGTAGCTAAAACAGGTTTAGACATGAGTACCTCCTTCAATTGTGTGAAGGATTTTTCCGTCTCTTCAGTCCAGCGGACTGTAGAGGGTTGACTATTCTTCGTGAGGTCATGTAGTGGAGCGGCGATTGTGGCGAAGTGGGGGACGAACTGTCGGTAGTATCCCACTAAGCCAAGGAAGGTTCTCACCTGTTTTTTGGTTTTGGGTTGTGGCCAGGTCTCGATACTTTCCAGCTTGTTTGTCTGTGGTCTGACACATCCTCGGCCCACCGTATGTCCCAGATAATTCGCCTCGATCAGTCCTAGTTGGCATTTTGCCGGGTTGGCCGTTAGTCCGGCTTTTCGTAAGGCCTGTAGTACCGCCCTGAGTCGGTCAAGGTGGCTTCTCCAGTCAGGACTATGGACAATTATGTCATCCAAGTAGGCCGCGGCATACTCCCGATGGGGCCTCAGCACGATATCCATCATCCTCTGGAAGGTGGCCGGCGCTCCATGGACTCCGAATGGGAGGACCCGGTACTGGAAGAGGCCATCCGGGGTAGCGAAGGCGGTCTTCTCGCGGGCTCGGGGAGTCAGAGGTACCTGCCAATACCCTCGGGTGAGGTCCAGGGTGGAGATGAATCGGGCGGGGCCTAGTCTTTCGATCAGTTCATCTACCCGTGGCATCGGGTAGGCGTCGTACCTGGAGATCTCGTTCAACTTTCTGAAGTCATTACAGAACCTCCAGCTCCCATTGGGCTTCGGTACTAGCACCACCGGGCTGGACCACGGGCTGTTGGATGGTTCGATTACCCCAAACCGCAACATCTCCTTTACTTCCTCCCGGATAGCCATACGTCTGGTTTCCGGGACCCGGTATGGTCGTAGCCTGACCCTCCTTCCAGGTTCTGTGATGATGTCGTGTTGGACGACGTGTGTTCGGCCGGGCTGTTCTGAGAACACATCCCTGAACCCATCGATGAGTTCCCTCAGATCCGTCTTCTGGTGGTGGGAGAGTTCTTCTCCCAGTGTCACTTCTGGAGCTTGAGGTTTCATCCTGGTGCTCATGAGCGCTTGTACGGGTTGTGGTATCGGGGTGACCCATCGTTTCAGGAGGTTCACATGATACACCTTCTGCTCGACGCAGCGTCCCGTCTGCCTCACCCGGTAGTTGACGGGTCCCACCCGTTCCACCACTTCGTATGGTCCATGCCAGCGGGCGAGGAATTTGCATTCTGTCGTGGGGACTAGCACCATCACCTGGTCTCCTGGTTGGAATTCCCGTACCACTGCCCCTCGGTCGAACAGTCGTCTTTGTTCCCTCTGCGCCGCTGCCATGTGTTCGTTGACCAGGGGCCAGATCTTCCTCAGCCGATGCTCCATCGACTCGACGTGATCGATCAGGGTGCGGTGTTGTGATGGACTTTGTTCCCAGGTCTCTCGCGCCAGATCGAGCAGTCCTCTGGGGTTCCGTCCGTAGAGTAGCTCGAATGGGGCGAACCCGGTAGATGCCTGTGGGACCTCTCGGACAGAAAACAATAGGTAAGGTAACAGTCGGTCCCAGTCCTTACCGTCGGCTTCAATCGCCTTTCGTAGCATACTCTTCAATGTCCGGTTGAACCTCTCCACAAGGCCGTCGGTTTGGGGGTGGTATACCGAGGTCCGGACCTGGGTTACCTGTAATAGTTGGCACATCTCGCGGAGAACCCGGGACATAAAACACGTGCCCTGATCGGTTAATATTTCTCGAGCGATGCCTACCCGACTGAATAGGAGGAAGAGCTCCCTGGCGATGGTCCTTCCTGTGGCAGTGCGCAGAGGGACTGCTTCAGGGTACCGGGTGGCGTAATCGACGATTACGAGGATATATTTGTGGCCCCGGCTAGACTTTGGGAGGGGTCCCACTATATCCATCGCAATGCGGTCGAAGGGGATGTCGATGATGGGCATCGGGATTAATGGCGCCCTACTGGTGGGTCTTGGGCAATGCAGTTGGCACTGACTACATGCCCTGCAGTAATCCTCCACGGCTTTCTTGATGCCCGGCCAGTAGAATCGTTGGGTGATTCTCTCCAGGGTTTTCTCGACCCCCAAGTGCGCCCCCAGGAGGTGAGTATGTCCCAGATAAAGCACCCGGGTTACATGTGTCTTGGGGACTACTAGCTGTTCCACCGTCTCTCCTCGTACGCTGTGAACACGGTACAACAGATTATTACGTACACAAAAGGTGGGAGTGTTTAGCCTACTCACCAGCTCAGGAGGGGGGTTCACTAAACTTCCCCGCCACGCGTTGATCAGGCTTTGATCTTCGAGCTGTGCTCGTCGGAAGTCCCCGGGGAGTCGCTCGGTACTTGATTCGAACCCCGGTAGTGGAGGGAGTTGTTCTTCCTCCTGGAACGGGGCGGGGTTAGCATCTTCTTCCTCTGTCCCCCTCTCCCTTCTGGAGACGACCGGTTCTTGGCCACTCACCTCCCTCTCTCCCTCTGGCTCCGGGGTCTCAAACCCAGTCAGAGTGTCACTGGAGTGGGGGGTCAGATCCCGGTGTGGGATTTCCCTGGGCGTGGCGATCCATGCAGTTGGGGGCCTTAGTTTCCTCCGCATGGGGGTTCGCCTCTTCTCTGTACAATCTGTGGAGCTGGACGGGTTCTCCCAATATTTTTTAAATAATGGACAGTCTCTCCCCAGGAGTACGGGCACTGGTAGTCTCTCTACCACGGCGACTTTTAATGTACACGCCCCTCTCGGGCTACGAATTGTGATTGTACTGGTGGGATACGTCCTTTCATCCCCGTGGACACACCCCACCCTTACTTCTGCTCCCTTGGGTGAGTCTACTAGGCTGGCGTGTACCAGGGTAATGCCGCTTCCTGAGTCGAGGGTGGCCACCGTGTCCCTTCCAGCGATCGACACCGGAATCCTGGGGGGTGCCATATCCTTGTGGGCCCAGCAGGTGGTGACGTAGAGTGAGGAGGTGGCACGGTGCTCACCGGTACGACTTTGGGTCGCCATTGACTCATCTTCGCCCGGACAGTCTCTGGCCAGGTGTCCCTTCCTTCCGCACCCGAAGCACCGTCTCAGCGCCGGGTCTACTCCAGGCTTTCCGGACGGTCGGGTCTGTATTCTCTGGTTGGGGTCCCGTTCCTCCTTTCTGTCCGGTCTGTTTGTCGGGTTAGTTGGGGGTTTTCCCCCTTTTAGTAGGCGAGTGGTGGCGGAATGGTTTTCTAGCAGCTGGATCATCCCGTCCAGGGTTTGCGGCCCTTGTTCGGCGACGTATCGTTGAGCTGGTCGAGGTAGTGCCCGTACAGCTCGATCTATGAGGATACGTTCTTTCCAATGGGGCCCCTCCCCTTCTTCAAGCCAGTTATCCAGTAGTCGTCCCAACTTCATTAGTTGTGCTCTAGGGGGCGTCTCTGGGTCGAACGCCCATTCATGGTATTGTTGGGCTCGTTCCGCTAACCCGTACCCATAGTGAGCCAGGATCGCGGTCTGCAGGCTAGCGTAAGATGACACCTCTGATGGACTTAGATGATGGTAGGCCAAGAGCGCCTCCCCAGTTAAGAATGGGGCGAGGATGTGAGCCCAGTCTGCCACTGGCCAGGCTTCGCGCTGGGCCGTTCTCTCGAAAATTTTGAGGTAGGTTTTAACATCATCTGTTTCTGTCATCTTTAACAGCACATCTCTGGGTCTCCGCCCCGTCGTTCGGCCCGTATTCTGTCTACATAATTCGGCCATGGCGGCCTGAAGCATGCCTTGGGAGGTGGCAATGCTCCATAGGGCTTCCTCTATTCGGGGTGAGGCAGGCGGGCTTCTCTCTCCGCTCGCCGTCGCTTCCATTTCTTCTGAAAGGATAGAGTGTAAATGTTTAGCTGATAGGCGACGTTTTACCTGTCGTATCGGTTTCGTTGAACTAATCTTCTCCTGGAGTGAGGGAATCGCTATGCCCGCATTCTCCACCATATGTAGCGTCCCGCCACACTTTCCTTGAAAATGGAAGGAAGACGGAGAGACCAGATATGTTCAACAAAGGAAAGTAGTTTATTTAAAGGATTAAGGGTTTAGTATACAGGTTCCTGGGTTAGGGCTGGGGGGCGTCGCCACGCTCCCCTCTTCCGTCTGTGCGGGGGGAATCAGCCGATTTCCCACCAATACGGAGCTCTTCGAACAGGGAGGGATCGGAGTCTTCACAGCCGTGAAGATCGGTTACCTCCGTGGGTTTCAGGGGAAATCCCACTAGTTGGATCGGTCGTTCCGTTGTCTGAATCTCTGCCTTTCGCACGCCCTTTTCCTTCCGCAGATTTCCAGCTGTAGCGGCTCGGTCGCCCCCGAGCCTCTTCGGCGTGCTAAGGGAATCAAGGAAATAGGTTAGTGCTGAGAACTTGGTTACAATGCATTCGTTCGTTTCGCTCACGTGTCGGTTCGGACGTCCGCTTTCTCTGTGGCTTTCTCTCTCTCTTCTGAGAGCGTCAGGCGGCCTTATGTAGCCTGACTGCAGGTGTGGCAATTGCTCGCAGCTGTTTCGGTTCAGCTCCGATCTGATGGAATTATTGGTCGGAGCTGTCCCGGGTCCTGAACCCCTTACTGGTAGCGGAGTCTGTGGCTTACTCGGGTCTGTTCCACCGTGGGTTAACCTCCTCCTGTCGCCCCCATGCCCTCTAGTGGTACCTGGCGTAGGCGCAGCTGTAGTCCGGTTGCCACAGTATATATTAGAGTGTGTATGTATGTGTGCATGGTTGTATATGTGCCTGTGTTTGTGTGTATGCGTGTGTGTTTATGTGTATGTATATATTAGAGTGTGTGTGTGTGTGCATGGTTGTATATGTGCCTGTGTTTGTGTGTATGTGTGTGTGTTTATGTGTATGTATATATTAGAGTGTGTATGTATGTGTGCATGGTTGTATATGTGCCTGTGTTTGTGTGTATGCGCATGTGTTTATGTGTATGTATATATTAGAGTGTGTGTGTGTGTGCATGGTTGTATATGTGCCTGTGTTTGTGTGTATGTGTGTGTGTTTATGTGTATGTATATATTAGAGTGTGTGTGTGTGTGTGCATGGTTGTATATGTGCCTGTGTTTGTGTGTATGCGTGTGTGTTTATGTGTATGTATATATTAGAGTGTGTATGTGTGTGTGCATGGTTGTATATGTGCCTGTGTTTGTGTGTATGCGCGTGTGTTTATGTGTATGTATATATTAGAGTGTGTATGTGTGTGTGCATGGTTGTATATGTGCCTGTGTTTGTGTGTATGCGTGTGTGTTTATGTGTATGTATATATTAGAGTGTGTATGTGTGTGTGCATGGTTGTATATGTGCCTGTGTTTGTGTGTATGCGTGTGTGTTTATGTGTATGTATATATTAGAGTGTGTATGTGTGTGTGCATGGTTGTATATGTGCCTGTGTTTGTGTGTATGTGTGTGTGTTTATGTGTATGTATATATTAGAGTGTGTATGTGTGTGTGCATGGTTGTATATGTGCCTGTGTTTGTGTGTATGCGTGTGTGTTTATGTGTATGTATATATTAGAGTGTGTATGTGTGTGTGCATGGTTGTATATGTGCCTGTGTTTGTGTGTATGCGCGTGTGTTTATGTGTATGTATATATTAGAGTGTGTGTGTATGTGTGCATGGTTGTATATGTGCCTGTGTTTGTGTGTATGCGTGTGTGTTTATGTGTATGTATATATTAGAGTGTGTGTGTGTGTGTGCATGGTTGTATATGTACCTGTGTTTGTGTGTATGCGTGTGTGTTTATGTGTATGTATATATTAGAGTGTGTGTGTATGTGTGCATGGTTGTATATGTGCCTGTGTTTGTGTGTATGTGCGTGTGTGTTTATGTGTATGTATATATTAGAGTGTGTATGTATGTGTGCATGGTTGTATATGTGCCTGTGTTTGTGTGTATGCGTGTGTGTTTATGTGTATGTATATATTAGAGTGTGTATGTATGTGTGCATGGTTGTATATGTGCCTGTGTTTGTGTGTATGCGTGTGTGTTTATGTGTATGTATATATTAGAGTGTGTGTGTATGTGTGCATGGTTGTATATGTGCCTGTGTTTGTGTGTATGTGCGTGTGTGTTTATGTGTATGTATATATTAGAGTGTGTATGTGTGTGTGCATGGTTGTATATGTGCCTGTGTTTGTGTGTATGTGCGTGTGTGTTTATGTGTATGTATATATTAGAGTGTGTATGTGTGTGTGCATGGTTGTGTATGTGCCTGTGTTTGTGTGTATGCGTGTGTGTTTATGTGTATGTATATATTAGAGTGTGTATGTATGTGTGCATGGTTGTATATGTGCCTGTGTTTGTGTTTATGCGTGTGTGTTTATGTGTATGTATATATTAGAGTGTGTGTGTATGTGTGCATGGTTGTATATGTGCCTGTGTTTGTGTGTATGTGCGTGTGTGTTTATGTGTATGTATATATTAGAGTGTGTATGTGTGTGTGCATGGTTGTGTATGTGCCTGTGTTTGTGTGTATGTGTGTGTGTTTGTGTGTATGTATATATTAGAGTGTGTATGTATGTGTGCATGGTTGTATATGTGCCTGTGTTTGTGTGTATGCGTGTGTGTTTATGTGTATGTATATATTAGAGTGTGTGTGTATGTGTGCATGGTTGTATATGTGCCTGTGTTTGTGTGTATGTGTGTGTGTTTATGTGTATGTATATATTAGAGTGTGTGTATGTATGTGTGCATGGTTGTATATGTGCCTGTGTTTGTGTGTATGCGTGTGTGTTTATGTGTATGTATATATTAGAGTGTGTATGTATGTGTGCATGGTTGTATATGTGCCTGTGTTTGTGTGTATGCGTGTGTGTTTATGTGTATGTATATATTAGAGTGTGTATGTGTGTGTGCATGGTTGTATATGTGCCTGTGTTTGTGTGTATGTGCGTGTGTTTATGTGTATGTATATATTAGAGTGTGTATGTATGTGTGCATGGTTGTATATGTGCCTGTGTTTGTGTGTATGTGTGTGTGTTTATGTGTATGTATATATTAGAGTGTGTATGTATGTGTGCATGGTTGTATATGTGCCTGTGTTTGTGTGTATGTGCGTGTGTGTTTATGTGTATGTATATATTAGAGTGTGTATGTATGTGTGCATGGTTGTATATGTACCTGTGTTTGTGTGTATGCGTGTGTGTTTATGTGTATGTATATATTAGAGTGTGTATGTATGTGTGCATGGTTGTATATGTGCCTGTGTTTGTGTGTATGCGTGTGTGTTTATGTGTATGTATATATTAGAGTGTGTATGTATGTGTGCATGGTTGTATATGTGCCTGTGTTTGTGTGTATGCGTGTGTGTTTATGTGTATGTATATATTAGAGTGTGTGTGTGTGTGTGCATGGTTGTATATGTGCCTGTGTTTGTGTGTATGTGCGTGTGTGTTTATGTGTATGTATATATTAGAGTGTGTATGTATGTGTGCATGGTTGTATATGTGCCTGTGTTTGTGTGTATGCGTGTGTGTGTTTATGTGTATGTATATATTAGAGTGTGTGTGTGTGTGTGCATGGTTGTATATGTGCCTGTGTTTGTGTGTATGTGCGTGTGTGTTTATGTGTATGTATATATTAGAGTGTGTATGTATGTGTGCATGGTTGTATATGTGCCTGTGTTTGTGTGTATGCGTGTGTGTGTTTATGTGTTTTTATATTTTAGAGTGTGTGTGTGTGTGCATGGTTGTATATGTGCCTGTGTTTGTGTGTATGTGCGTGTGTGTTTATGTGTATGTATATATTAGAGTGTGTATGTATGTGTGCATGGTTGTATATGTGCCTGTGTTTGTGTGTATGCGTGTGTGTTTATGTGTATGTATATATTAGAGTGTGTGTGTATGTGTGCATGGTTGTATATGTGCCTGTGTTTGTGTGTATGCGTGTGTGTGTTTATGTGTATGTATATATTAGAGTGTGTATGTGTGTGTGCATGGTTGTATATGTGCCTGTGTTTGTGTGTATGTGTGTGTGTTTATGTGTATGTATATATTAGAGTGTGTATGTATGTGTGCATGGTTGTATATGTGCCTGTGTTTGTGTGTATGCGTGTGTGTTTATGTGTATGTATATATTAGAGTGTGTGTGTATGTGTGCATGGTTGTATATGTGCCTGTGTTTGTGTGTATGTGTGTGTGTTTATGTGTATGTATATATTAGAGTGTGTGTGTATGTGTGCATGGTTGTATATGTGCCTGTGTTTGTGTGTATGCGTGTGTGTTTATGTGTATGTATATATTAGAGTGTGTGTGTGTGTGTGCATGGTTGTATATGTGCCTGTGTTTGTGTGTATGCGTGTGTGTTTATGTGTATGTATATATTAGAGTGTGTGTGTATGTGTGCATGGTTGTATATGTGCCTGTGTTTGTGTGTATGCGTGTGTGTTTATGTGTATGTATATATTAGAGTGTGTGTGTGTGTGTGCATGGTTGTATATGTGCCTGTGTTTGTGTGTATGCGTGTGTGTTTATGTGTATGTATATATTAGAGTGTGTGTGTATGTGTGCATGGTTGTATATGTGCCTGTGTTTGTGTGTATGCGTGTGTGTTTATGTGTATGTATATATTAGAGTGTGTGTGTATGTGTGCATGGTTGTATATGTGCCTGTGTTTGTGTGTATGTGTGTGTGTTTATGTGTATGTATATATTAGAGTGTGTGTGTATGTGTGCATGGTTGTATATGTGCCTGTGTTTGTGTGTATGCGCGTGTGTTTATGTGTATGTATATATTAGAGTGTGTGTGTGTGTGTGCATGGTTGTATATGTGCCTGTGTTTGTGTGTATGCGTGTGTGTTTATGTGTATGTATATATTAGAGTGTGTATGTATGTGTGCATGGTTGTATATGTGCCTGTGTTTGTGTGTATGCGCGTGTGTTTATGTGTATGTATATATTAGAGTGTGTATGTATGTGTGCATGGTTGTATATGTGCCTGTGTTTGTGTGTATGCGTGTGTGTTTATGTGTATGTATATATTAGAGTGTGTGTGTGTGTGTGCATGGTTGTATATGTGCCTGTGTTTGTGTGTATGCGTGTGTGTTTATGTGTATGTATATATTAGAGTGTGTGTGTATGTGTGCATGGTTGTATATGTGCCTGTGTTTGTGTGTATGCGTGTGTGTTTATGTGTATGTATATATTAGAGTGTGTATGTATGTGCGCATGGTTGTATATGTGCCTGTGTTTGTGTGTATGTGTGTGTGTTTATGTGTATGTATATATTAGAGTGTGTATGTATGTGTGCATGGTTGTATATGTGCCTGTGTTTGTGTGTATGCGTGTGTGTTTATGTGTATGTATATATTAGAGTGTGTGTGTATGTGTGCATGGTTGTATATGTGCCTGTGTTTGTGTGTATGTGTGTGTGTTTATGTGTATGTATATATTAGAGTGTGTGTGTGTATGTGTGCATGGTTGTATATGTGCCTGTGTTTGTGTGTATGCGTGTGTGTTTATGTGTATGTATATATTAGAGTGTGTGTGTGTGTGTGCATGGTTGTATATGTGCCTGTGTTTGTGTGTATGCGTGTGTGTTTATGTGTATGTATATATTAGAGTGTGTATGTGTGTGTGCATGGTTGTATATGTGCCTGTGTTTGTGTGTATGCGTGTGTGTTTATGTGTATGTATATATTAGAGTGTGTATGTATGTGTGCATGGTTGTATATGTGCCTGTGTTTGTGTGTATGCGTGTGTGTTTGTGTGTATGTATATATTAGAGTGTGTATGTGTGTGTGTGCATGGTTGTATATGTGCCTGTGTTTGTGTGTATGCGTGTGTGTTTATGTGTATGTATATATTAGAGTGTGTATGTATGTGTGCATGGTTGTATATGTGCCTGTGTTTGTGTGTATGTGTGTGTGTTTATGTGTATGTATATATTAGAGTGTGTATGTATGTGTGCATGGTTGTATATGTGCCTGTGTTTGTGTGTATGTGCGTGTGTTTATGTGTATGTATATATTAGAGTGTGTATGTATGTGTGCATGGTTGTATATGTGCCTGTGTTTGTGTGTATGTGTGTGTTTATGTGTATGTATATATTAGAGTGTGTGTGTGTGCATGGTTGTATATGTGCCTGTGTTTGTGTGTATGCGTGTGTGTTTATGTGTATGTATATATTAGAGTGTGTATGTATGTGTGCATGGTTGTATATGTGCCTGTGTTTGTGTGTATGCGTGTGTGTTTATGTGTATGTATATATTAGAGTGTGTATGTATGTGTGCATGGTTGTATATGTGCCTGTGTTTGTGTGTATGCGCGTGTGTTTATGTGTATGTATATATTAGAGTGTGTGTGTGTGTGCATGGTTGTATATGTGCCTGTGTTTGTGTGTATGTGTGTGTGTTTATGTGTATGTATATATTAGAGTGTGTATGTATGTGTGCATGGTTGTATATGTGCCTGTGTTTGTGTGTATGTGCGTGTGTTTATGTGTATGTATATATTAGAGTGTGTATGTGTGTGTGCATGGTTGTATATGTGCCTGTGTTTGTGTGTATGCGTGTGTGTTTATGTGTATGTATATATTAGAGTGTGTATGTGTGCATGGTTGTATATGTACCTGTGTTTGTGTGTATGTGCGTGTGTTTATGTGTATGTATATATTAGAGTGTGTATGTGTGTGTGCATGGTTGTATATGTGCCTGTGTTTGTGTGTATGCGTGTGTGTTTATGTGTATGTATATATTAGAGTGTGTATGTGTGTGTGCATGGTTGTATATGTGCCTGTGTTTGTGTGTATGTGTGTGTGTTTATGTGTATGTATATATTAGAGTGTGTATGTATGTGTGCATGGTTGTATATGTGCCTGTGTTTGTGTGTATGCGTGTGTGTTTATGTGTATGTATATATTAGAGTGTGTGTGTGTGTGTGCATGGTTGTATATGTGCCTGTGTTTGTGTGTATGTGTGTGTGTTTATGTGTATGTATATATTAGAGTGTGTATGTGTGTGTGCATGGTTGTATATGTGCCTGTGTTTGTGTGTATGCGTGTGTGTTTATGTGTATGTATATATTAGAGTGTGTATGTATGTGTGTGAATGGTTGTATATGTACCTGTGTTTGTGTGTATGTGCGTGTGTTTATGTGTATGTATATATTAGAGTGTGTATGTATGTGTGCATGGTTGTATATGTGCCTGTGTTTGTGTGTATGCGTGTGTGTTTATGTGTATGTATATATTAGAGTGTGTGTGTGTGTGCATGGTTGTATATGTGCCTGTGTTTGTGTGTATGCGTGTGTGTTTATGTGTATGTATATATTAGAGTGTGTGTGTGTGTGCATGGTTGTATATGTGCCTGTGTTTGTGTGTATGCGTGTGTGTTTATGTGTATGTATATATTAGAGTGTGTATGTGTGTGTGCATGGTTGTATATGTGCCTGTGTTTGTGTGTATGTGTGTGTGTTTATGTGTATGTATATATTAGAGTGTGTATGTGTGTGTGCATGGTTGTATATGTGCCTGTGTTTGTGTGTATGTGTGTGTGTTTATGTGTATGTATATATTAGAGTGTGTATGTGTGTGTGCATGGTTGTATATGTGCCTGTGTTTGTGTGTATGTGTGTGTGTTTATGTGTATGTATATATTAGAGTGTGTGTATGTGTGTGTGCATGGTTGTATATGTGCGTGTGTTTGTGTGTATGTTTGTGTGTTTATGTGTATGTATATATTAGAGTGTGTGTATGTGTGTGTGCATGGTTGTATATGTGCGTGTGTTTGTGTGTATGTGTGTGTGTTTATGTGTATGTATATATTAGAGTGTGTATGTATGTGTGCATGGTTGTATATGTGCGTGTGTTTGTGTGTATGTGTGTGTGTTTATGTGTATGTATATATTAGAGTGTGTGTATGTGTGTGTGCATGGTTGTATATGTGCCTGTGTTTGTGTGTATGCGTGTGTGTTTATGTGTATGTATATATTAGAGTGTGTGTGTGTGTGCATGGTTGTATATGTGCCTGTGTTTGTGTGTATGCGTGTGTGTTTATGTGTATGTATATATTAGAGTGTGTATGTGTGTGTGCATGGTTGTATATGTGCGTGTGTTTGTGTGTATGTGTGTGTGTTTATGTGTATGTATATATTAGAGTGTGTGTATGTGTGTGTGCATGGTTGTATATGTGCCTGTGTTTGTGTGTATGTGTGTGTGTTTATGTGTATGTATATATTAGAGTGTGTATGTGTGTGTGCATGGTTGTATATGTGCGTGTGTTTGTGTGTATGTGTGTGTGTTTATGTGTATGTATATATTAGAGTGTGTGTATGTGTGTGTGCATGGTTGTATATGTGCCTGTGTTTGTGTGTATGCGTGTGTGTTTATGTGTATGTATATATTAGAGTGTGTGTGTGTGTGTGCATGGTTGTATATGTGCCTGTGTTTGTGTGTATGTGTGTGTGTTTATGTGTATGTATATATTAGAGTGTGTATGTATGTGTGCATGGTTGTATATGTGCCTGTGTTTGTGTGTATGCGTGTGTGTTTATGTGTATGTATATATTAGAGTGTGTATGTATGTGTGCATGGTTGTATATGTGCCTGTGTTTGTGTGTATGCGTGTGTGTTTATGTGTATGTATATATTAGAGTGTGTATGTGTATGTGTGCATGGTTGTATATGTGCCTGTGTTTGTGTGTATGCGTGTGTGTTTATGTGTATGTATATATTAGAGTGTGTGTGTGTGTGCATGGTTGTATATGTGCCTGTGTTTGTGTGTATGTGCGTGTGTTTATGTGTATGTATATATTAGAGTGTGTGTGTGTGTGTGCATGGTTGTATATGTGCCTGTGTTTGTGTGTATGCGTGTGTGTTTATGTGTATGTATATATTAGAGTGTGTATGTGTGTGTGCATGGTTGTATATGTGCCTGTGTTTGTGTGTATGTGCGTGTGTTTATGTGTATGTATATATTAGAGTGTGTATGTGTGTGTGCATGGTTGTATATGTGCCTGTGTTTGTGTGTATGCGTGTGTGTTTATGTGTATGTATATATTAGAGTGTGTATGTGTGTGCATGGTTGTATATGTGCCTGTGTTTGTGTGTATGTGCGTGTGTTTATGTGTATGTATATATTAGAGTGTGTGTGTGTGTGTGTGCATGGTTGTATATGTGCCTGTGTTTGTGTGTATGTGCGTGTGTGTTTATGTGTATGTATATATTAGAGTGTGTATGTATGTGTGCATGGTTGTATATGTGCCTGTGTTTGTGTGTATGCGTGTGTGTTTATGTGTATGTATATATTAGAGTGTGTATGTGTGTGTGCATGGTTGTATATGTACCTGTGTTTGTGTGTATGCGTGTGTGTTTATGTGTATGTATATATTAGAGTGTGTATGTGTATGTGTGCATGGTTGTATATGTGCCTGTGTTTGTGTGTATGCGTGTGTGTTTATGTGTATGTATATATTAGAGTGTGTATGTATGTGTGCATGGTTGTATATGTGCCTGTGTTTGTGTGTATGCGTGTGTGTTTATGTGTATGTATATATTAGAGTGTGTGTGTGTGTGTGTGCATGGTTGTATATGTGCCTGTGTTTGTGTGTATGCGTGTGTGTTTATGTGTATGTATATATTAGAGTGTGTGTGTGTGTGTGTGAATGGTTGTATATGTGCCTGTGTTTGTGTGTATGCGTGTGTGTTTATGTGTATGTATATATTAGAGTGTGTATGTATGTGTGTGCATGGTTGTATATGTGCCTGTGTTTGTGTGTATGCGCGTGTGTTTATGTGTATGTATATATTAGAGTGTGTGTGTGTGTGTGTGCATGGTTGTATATGTGCCTGTGTTTGTGTGTATGCGTGTGTGTTTATGTGTATGTATATATTAGAGTGTGTGTGTGTGTGTGTGTGCATGGTTGTATATGTGCCTGTGTTTGTGTGTATGCGTGTGTGTTTATGTGTATGTATATATTAGAGTGTGTATGTGTGTGTGCATGGTTGTATATGTGCCTGTGTTTGTGTGTATGCGTGTGTGTTTATGTGTATGTATATATTAGAGTGTGTATGTATGTGTGCATGGTTGTATATGTGCCTGTGTTTGTGTGTATGCGTGTGTGTTTATGTGTATGTATATATTAGAGTGTGTGTGTGTGTGTGTGCATGGTTGTATATGTGCCTGTGTTTGTGTGTATGCGTGTGTGTTTATGTGTATGTATATATTAGAGTGTGTGTGTGTGTGTGCATGGTTGTATATGTGCCTGTGTTTGTGTGTATGCGTGTGTGTTTATGTGTATGTATATATTAGAGTGTGTGTGTGTGTGTGCATGGTTGTATATGTGCCTGTGTTTGTGTGTATGCGTGTGTGTTTATGTGTATGTATATATTAGAGTGTGTGTGTGTGTGTGTGCATGGTTGTATATGTGCCTGTGTTTGTGTGTATGCGTGTGTGTTTATGTGTATGTATATATTAGAGTGTGTGTGTGTGTGTGTGAATGGTTGTATATGTGCCTGTGTTTGTGTGTATGCGTGTGTGTTTATGTGTATGTATATATTAGAGTGTGTGTGTGTGTGCATGGTTGTATATGTGCCTGTGTTTGTGTGTATGCGTGTGTGTTTATGTGTATGTATATATTAGAGTGTGTATGTATGTGTGCATGGTTGTATATGTGCCTGTGTTTGTGTGTATGCGTGTGTGTTTATGTGTATGTATATATTAGAGTGTGTATGTATGTGTGCATGGTTGTATATGTGCCTGTGTTTGTGTGTATGTGTGTGTGTTTATGTGTATGTATATATTAGAGTGTGTGTGTGTGTGTGCATGGTTGTATATGTGCCTGTGTTTGTGTGTATGTGTGTGTGTTTATGTGTATGTATATATTAGAGTGTGTGTGTGTGTGCATGGTTGTATATGTGCCTGTGTTTGTGTTTATGCGCGTGTGTTTATGTGTATGTATATATTAGAGTGTGTATGTGTGTGTGCATGGTTGTATATGTGCCTGTGTTTGTGTGTATGCGTGTGTGTTTATGTGTATGTATATATTAGAGTGTGTATGTATGTGTGCATGGTTGTATATGTGCCTGTGTTTGTGTGTATGTGTGTGTGTGTTTATGTGTATGTATATATTAGAGTGTGTATGTATGTGTGCATGGTTGTATATGTGCCTGTGTTTGTGTGTATGTGTGTGTGTTTATGTGTATGTATATATTAGAGTGTGTATGTGTGTGTGTGCATGGTTGTATATGTGCCTGTGTTTGTGTGTATGCGTGTGTGTTTATGTGTATGTATATATTAGAGTGTGTATGTATGTGTGCATGGTTGTATATGTGCCTGTGTTTGTGTGTATGTGTGTGTGTTTATGTGTATGTATATATTAGAGTGTGTGTGTGTGTGCATGGTTGTATATGTGCCTGTGTTTGTGTGTATGCGTGTGTGTTTATGTGTATGTATATATTAGAGTGTGTATGTGTGTGTGTGCATGGTTGTATATGTGCCTGTGTTTGTGTGTATGCGTGTGTGTTTATGTGTATGTATATATTAGAGTGTGTATGTGTGTGAATGGTTGTGTATGTATGTGTGCATGGTTGTATATGTACCTGTATTTGTGTGTATGCGTGTGTGTTTATGTGTATGTATATATTAGAGTGTGTGTGTGTGTGTGCATGGTTGTATATGTGCCTGTGTTTATGTGTATGCGCGTGTGTTTATGTGTATGTATATATTAGAGTGTGTATGTATGTGTGCATGGTTGTATATGTGCCTGTGTTTGTGTGTATGCGTGTGTGTTTATGTGTATGTATATATTAGAGTGTGTGTGTGTGTGTGCATGGTTGTATATGTGCCTGTGTTTGTGTGTATGCGTGTGTGTTTATGTGTATGTATATATTAGAGTGTGTATGTATGTGTGCATGGTTGTATATGTACCTGTGTTTGTGTGTATGCGTGTGTGTTTATGTGTATGTATATATTAGAGTGTGTGTATGTGTGTGTGCATGGTTGTATATGTACCTGTGTTTGTGTGTATGCGTGTGTGTTTATGTGTATGTATATATTAGAGTGTGTGTATGTATGTGTGCATGGTTGTATATGTACCTGTGTTTGTGTGTATGTGTGTGTTTATGTGTATGTATATATTAGAGTGTGTATGTATGTGTGCATGGTTGTATATGTACCTGTGTTTGTGTGTATGCGTGTGTGTTTATGTGTATGTATATATTAGAGTGTGTGTATGTGTGTGTGCATGGTTGTATATGTACCTGTGTTTGTGTGTATGCGTGTGTGTTTATGTGTATGTATATATTAGAGTGTGTGTATGTATGTGTGCATGGTTGTATATGTACCTGTGTTTGTGTGTATGTGTGTGTGTTTATGTGTATGTATATATTAGAGTGTGTATGTATGTGTGCATGGTTGTATATGTGCCTGTGTTTGTGTGTATGTGTGTGTGTTTATGTGTATGTATATATTAGAGTGTGTATGTATGTGTGCATGGTTGTATATGTGCCTGTGTTTGTGTGTATGCGTGTGTGTTTATGTGTATGTATATATTAGAGTGTGTATGTGTGTGTGCATGGTTGTATATGTGCCTGTGTTTGTGTGTATGCGTGTGTGTTTATGTGTATGTATATATTAGAGTGTGTGTGTATGTGTGCATGGTTGTATATGTGCCTGTGTTTGTGTGTATGTGTGTGTGTTTATGTGTATGTATATATTAGAGTGTGTATGTGTGTGTGCATGGTTGTATATGTGCCTGTGTTTGTGTGTATGCGTGTGTGTTTATGTGTATGTATATATTAGTGTGTGTGTGTGTGTGTGAATGGTTGTATATGTGCCTGTGTTTATGTGTATGCGCGTGTGTTTATGTGTATGTATATATTAGAGTGTGTATGTATGTGTGCATGGTTGTATATGTGCCTGTGTTTGTGTGTATGTGTGTGTGTTTATGTGTATGTATATATTAGAGTGTGTATGTGTGTGTGCATGGTTGTATATGTGCCTGTGTTTGTGTGTATGCGTGTGTGTTTATGTGTATGTATATATTAGAGTGTGTATGTGTGTGTGCATGGTTGTATATGTGCCTGTGTTTGTGTGTATGCGTGTGTGTTTATGTGTATGTATATATTAGAGTGTGTGTATGTATGTGTGCATGGTTGTATATGTGCCTGTGTTTGTGTGTATGCGTGTGTGTTTATGTGTATGTATATATTAGAGTGTGTATGTGTGCATGGTTGTATATGTGCCTGTGTTTGTGTGTATGTGCGTGTGTTTATGTGTATGTATATATTAGAGTGTGTATGTATGTGTACATGGTTGTATATGTACCTGTGTTTGTGTGTATGCGTGTGTGTTTATGTGTATGTATATATTAGAGTGTGTATGTATGTGTGCATGGTTGTATATGTACCTGTGTTTGTGTGTATGCGTGTGTGTTTATGTGTATGTATATATTAGAGTGTGTATGTGTGTGTGCATGGTTGTATATGTGCCTGTGTTTGTGTGTATGCGTGTCTGTTTATGTGTATGTATATATTAGAGTGTGTATGTGTGTGTGCATGGTTGTGTATGTGCCTGTGTTTGTGTGTATGTGCGTGTGTTTATGTGTATGTATATATTAGAGTGTGTATGTATGTGTACATGGTTGTATATGTACCTGTGTTTGTGTGTATGCGTGTGTGTTTATGTGTATGTATATATTAGAGTGTGTATGTATGTGTGCATGGTTGTATATGTGCGTGTGTTTGTGTGTATGCGTGTGTGTTTATGTGTATGTATATATTAGAGTGTGTATGTATGTGTGCATGGTTGTATATGTGCCTGTGTTTGTGTGTATGCGTGTCTGTTTATGTGTATGTATATATTAGAGTGTGTGTGTGTGTGTGCATGGTTGTATATGTGCGTGTGTTTGTGTGTATGCGTGTGTGTTTATGTGTATGTATATATTAGAGTGTGTATGTATGTGTGCATGGTTGTATATGTACCTGTGTTTATGTGTATGCACGTGTGTTTATGTGTATGTATATATTAGAGTGTGTATGTGTGTGTGCATGGTTGTATATGTACCTGTGTTTGTGTGTATGCGTGTGTGTTTATGTGTATGTATATATTAGAGTGTGTATGTATGTGTGCATGGTTGTATATGTGCGTGTGTTTGTGTGTATGCGTGTGTGTGTGTTTATGTGTATGTATATATTAGAGTGTGTATGTGTATGTGTGCATGGTTGTATATGTGCCTGTGTTTGTGTGTATGTGCGTGTGTTTATGTGTATGTATATATTAGAGTGTGTATGTATGTGTGCATGGTTGTATATGTACCTGTGTTTGTGTGTATGCGTGTGTGTTTATGTGTATGTATATATTAGAGTGTGTGTGTGTGTGCATGGTTGTATATGTGCCTGTGTTTGTGTGTATGTGCGTGTGTTTATGTGTATGTATATATTAGAGTGTGTATGTATGTGTGCATGGTTGTATATGTGCCTGTGTTTGTGTTTATGCGCTTGGGAGATTGCTGCTCCCGGGCGATGCTCTCTAATCCTGCCTCCCTCCCGCCTGGTTTCCTGCCGCAGCGGCGAGCGCTGTGTGGGCACCGAGCCTTTTTATGGTGAAAGAACGCACGCATGCAAAATTGCACGCATACACATGCATAGGCACTCGACAGCCGTGAGTCAGTCAGTGTGATGAGTTACTTTGAGGCAGACATCAGGTATAAGATAAGATATGCTTTATTGTCATTGTCAATTTTCATAACAACGAGATTGAAGAAGTGCATCCTCCACAGTATAAAAAAAAAGAGCGCTATAAAAAACATTAATGAAATAAAATAAAAAAAAAATAAAAAAACACATTCATACTGGAACACTCCCCTTTTGCACATCTCCCCTATAAAACCAATTCTAGTAAGATAAAAATATAATATAAATAAATAAATAAAAGCACACATTTATACTGGACACTATTGCACATCCCCCCTATTGCACTTTAGAAAAAACCAGCCTTAGTGCATCTATTTATTATTTAGTGCCATTACTGCTTTGGGATAAAAACTGTTCTTTAACCGGTTTGTTCTTGTTTTAAAAGTCCTGTATCTCCTGCCTGAGGGCAGCAGCTCAAACAAACAATGTCCTGGGTGTGATGAGTCCTTGAGGATATTTTTTGCCTTTGTAAGACAACGAGAGCTATAGAGAACTTCCAGAGAGGGGAGAGGGCAGCCAATGATTTTCCCGGCAGTGGTGATGATCCTCTGGAGCGCCTTCTTTTCTGCTGCTGTGCAGCTGGCGTACCACACACACAAACAGTATGTGAGCACACTTTCTATAGAGCAGTGGTAGAAGGCCACAAGCAGCTTCTGGGAGAGGTGGTTCCTCCTGAGCACTCTCAGGAAGTAAAGTCTCTGCTGAGCCTTCTTTACCTGCTCTGTGGTGTTAGCGCTCCAGTTCAGGCCCTCCTCAATCTTGACGCCCAGGAACCGGAACGTCGAGACCCTCTCCACACTGACCCCCCTGATGTAGAGTGGTGTAATGTCTGTTTTTTTCCTCCTGTAGTCGATGATCAGCTCCTTTGTCTTGGTGGTATTAAGAACCAGGTTGTGGTCCCCGCACCACCGCAACAGCTGCTCTACCTCATCCCTGTATGCCGACTCATCCCCTCCAGAGATGAGTCCGACCACCGGGGTGTCGTCGGCGAACTTTATGATGGTGTTGCTGGGGTGGGCGGGGGCACAGTCGTGGGTGTAGAGGGTGTAGAGTAGGGGGCTCAGCACGCAGCCCTGCGGGGAGCCAGTGCTGAGACTAATAGCTGTGGAGGTGTGGGGGCCTACTCTAACCTTCTGGGAGCGACCCGACAGGAAGTCCAGGATCCAGTAGCAGATAGATGTTGAGAGTCCCAGGTCTGCCAGCTTGGGCACCAGACTGTGGGGGAGTATAGTGTTAAAAGCCGAGCTAAAATCCACAAAGAGCAGCCTCGCATAGCTCTCCCGCTGCTCCAGATGGGTCAAAGCAAAGTATGTGGCCAAACAAAGTATAAATATACTGTTCATTTTCGTTTCATATTAACGCATATTAATGCGCTTTAGGAATTGCTTGACACTATTTGGCAAGTAGGGTCCATCTATGCTTGAACTATTTAGCAGCTCAAAATGTGCCAACTAGCTATCGTCAGCGTTGATACCTTTTGCTAGTAATGTGGGAATCAGTGGAATATGGGCGAGTTCTTGTGTCACATCCACTGAACTTAAAAGAACGGTCCCATCGCACCACAGCAGTTTTAATGTTGTATTATTGTCTCGATAGCTAGTTAGCTAATGTAATACGTAACATGTGAGGATAATTTACTGAAATACACTTGCATGTATCATTAATTAACTGTCATTTAGCAGTGTTTGAACCAACCTCTGTCATGAGTTTGTTTTAAATAAATGATTTCATGGACCGCCAAAAGAAAATCACGACCGCCTAAATTCATTTCATTACATTTTCTGGGTACAATGTGGTCTTTCGGCCAGCGGATGGCGATATATATATTGTACTAGTCGCCTTCAAGATGTCAGTACTAGGAGACGAGTTGAAGAAGCATAGAACCATAGACTGTATAGAATAGCTATTCTGTGGCAGAGTGCAACCTAAATCTTTAATATTCCCTGTATCTGCTGTGGTATTCCCTGTGTCTGTGCTACAGTATTCCCTGCGTCTGTGCTGCGGTATTCCCTGCGTCTGTGCTGCGGTATTCCCTGCGTCTGTGCTGCGGTATTCCCTGCGTCTATGCTGTGGTATTCCCTGTGTCTGTGCTGTGGTATTCCCTGCGTCTGTGCTGTGGTATTCCCTGCGTCTGTGCTGTGGTATTCCCTGTGTCTGTGCTGTGGTATTCCCTGTGTCTGTGCTGTGGTATTCCCTGCGTCTGTGCTGCGGTATTCCCTGCGTCTGTGCTGCGGTATTCCCTGCGTCTGTGCTGTGGTATTCCCTGCGTCTGTGCTGCGGTATTCCCTGCGTCTGTGCTGCGGTATTCCCTGCGTCTGTGCTGTGGTATTCCCTGCGTCTGTGCTGTGGTATTGCTATGGTCCTCACAGCTCCCAGGAACTCGGGGTTCATGTTTGGCATTGGGAGGAACTCGGGGTTCATGTTTGGCATTGGGAGGAACTCGGGGTTCATGTTTGGCATTGGGAGGAACTCGGGGTTCATGTTTGGCATTGGGAGGAACTCGGGGTTCATGTTTGGCATTGGGAGGAACTCGGGGTTCATGTTTGGCATTGGGAGGAACTCGGGGTTCATGTTTGGCATTGGGAGGAACTCGGGGTTCATGTTTGGCATTGGGAGGAACTCGGGGTTCATGTTTGGCATTGGGAGGAACTCGGGGTTCATGTTTGGCATTGGGAGGAACTCGGGGTTCATGTTTGGCATTCGGAGGAGGAACTCGGGGTTCATGTTTGGCATTGGGAGGAACTCGGGGTTCATGTTTGGCATTGGGAGGAACTCGGGGTTCATGTTTGGCATTGGGAGGAACTCGGGGTTCATGTTTGGCATTGGGAGGAACTCGGGGTTCATGTTTGGCATTGGGAGGAACTCGGGGTTCATGTTTGGCATTGGGAGGAACTCGGGGTTCATGTTTGGCATTGGGAGGAACTCGGGGTTCATGTTTGGCATTGGGATCGGGATCATTTCAAACAGGCCTCCCAGCTGTCTCTTATCTCACTGAGACATATCAGTGGTGTTGACCGATCTGTGCCAAAGAGGACAGGAATGTGTAATCATGCTATTCATGCAAACTCAACATTGGTGAAATCAATACGGCAGCGTTTGGATCACAAAGTTTCACAAGGACGACTGAAAAGCGTTTGTGATATCTGTGATAAAATGGTTAGGGTTAGGGATATGTATAATTACATTTCAGCACTGTGTTAAAATGGTATAATTATATTTCAGCACTGTGTTAAAATGGTATAATTATATTTCAGCACAGTGAATTCTTAGCTTATCATTCTGCAGTCGTGTTGAACACATGAAAAGCTGATGAGCACAGAGTTCTCCTGAGTTCTCCTGTAAACACTGATTAAATATGAAGGGAACCTCTTCTCTTCTCAACAAAAAATGTTTTTCAAAAAGTTACTCACACATAGCCTACAAAGCACTGTCTGTAAGGCATTCATTAAAACTTACAAAAACTAGGCTTGTCTTTAAAAGTATTGATATAAAAATAAGGCCAAGTTACAACAAACAGTATTGGCTATTGTCACTCACACTAATTAAGCTAGCGCTATTCCAAAGCAATGCTACCCAATCTCTTCTACATTATTTAATGTAACTTGGCCCTGTGTTTCAATGCTACCTGATCTCTTCTACATTATTTAATGTAACTTGGCCCTGTGTTTCAACGCTACCTGATCTCTTCTACATTATTTACTGTAACTTGGCCCTGTGTTTCAATGCTACCTGATCTCTTCTACATTATTTAATGTAACTTGGCCCTGTGTTTCAATGCTACCTGATCTCTTCTACATTATTTAATGTAACTTGGCCCTGTGTTTCAACGCTACCTGATCTCTTCTACATTATTTAATGTAACTTGGCCCTGTGTTTCAATGCTACCTGATCTCTTCTACATTATTTAATGTAACTTGGCCCTGTGTTTCAACGCTACCTGATCTCTTCTACATTATTTAATGTAACTTGGCCCTGTGTTTCAATGCTACCTGATCTCTTCTACATTATTTAATGTAACTTGGCCCTGTGTTTCAATGCTACCTGATCTCTTCTACATTATTTAATGTAACTTGGCCCTGTGTTTCAATGCTACCTGATCTCTTCTACATTATTTAATGTAACTTGGCCCTGTGTTTCAATGCTACCTGATCTCTTCTACATTATTTAATGTAACTTGGCCCTGTGTTTCAATGCTACCTGATCTCTTCTACATTATTTAATGTAACTTGGCCCTGTGTTTCAATGCTACCTGATCTCTTCTACATTATTTAATGTAACTTGGCCCTGTGTTTCAATGCTACCTGATCTCTTCTACATTATTTAATGTAACTTGGCCCTGTGTTTCAATGCTACCTGATCTCTTCTACATTATTTAATGTAACTTGGCCCTGTGTTTCAATGCTACCCAATTTCTTCTACATTATTTAATGTAACTTGGCCCTGTGTTTCAATGCTACCTGATCTCTTCTACATTATTTAATGTAACTTGGCCCTGTGTTTCAATGCTACCTGATCTCTTCTACATTATTTAATGTAACTTGGCCCTGTGTTTCAATGCTACCCAATTTCTTCTACATTATTTAATGTAACTTGGCCCTGTGTTTCAATGCTACCTGATCTCTTCTACATTATTTAATGTAACTTGGCCCTGTGTTTCAATGCTACCTGATCTCTTCTACATTATTTAATGTAACTTGGCCCTGTGTTTCAATGCTACCTGATCTCTTCTACATTATTTAATGTAACTTGGCCCTGTGTTTCAATGCTACCTGATCTCTTCTACATTATTTAATGTAACTTGGCCCTGTGTTTCAATGCTACCTGATCTCTTCTACATTATTTAATGTAACTTGGCCCTGTGTTTCAATGCTACCTGATCTCTTCTACATTATTTAATGTAACTTGGCCCTGTGTTTCAATGCTACCTGATCTCTTCTACATTATTTAATGTAACTTGGCCCTGTGTTTCAATGCTACCTGATCTCTTCTACATTATTTAATGTAACTTGGCCCTGTGTTTCAATGCTACCTGATCTCTTCTACATTATTTAATGTAACTTGGCCCTGTGTTTCAATGCTACCTGATCTCTTCTACATTATTTAATGTAACTTGGCCCTGTGTTTCAATGCTACCTGATCTCTTCTACATTATTTAATGTAACTTGGCCCTGTGTTTCAATGCTACCTGATCTCTGAACTGCCAATTGCACTGTAAACAATGAGCAGAATATCATTTTTCATTTATGGAAATTTTTATTTCTGTTTTGATTATATTTTCAGCATTTAACTAATGATATCAACAATTAATTATTTGTGAAATAAAATGTTACTTGAAATGTTCAGTATAATGAAATTTATTAAGAAACGTATTGGGGTTAGGGTTAGGGTTAATGATATTAATCACATCTGGAGTGACTCCATGTCCATTTTATTACTCAGTGAATTACAGTATATTTTTAACTATATGGAAATATATTTTTGGCTGTGTCAGAAGAAATGTTTCTGTGATTCAGCTTGTTCTTGAAGAGTATGAATGGGATCATTTATCTTTGTATATGACTATACTATATACTGATATATGATACATAATAATAATAATAATAATAATAATACCTTACATTTATATAGCGCCTTTCTCACCAACTGGTGACTCAAAGCGCTTACAATGATGAGGGGGAAACTCGCATCAACCACCACCAATTATACTAAACGTATATGATTATAAACAGATTCATACCACAAGGGAAAGAAACTTGCACAATGCTTTATAAAAAAGATAAAGTATTTTATGTCAGAATAGGGTGTGACTAAGCAGAATGTGCATAAACAGGTTTTACAAGGAAGTGTGTCAGATAGCCTTTATTGCTAGTAATGAATATTTCAGAATGTGTATTGTTTCTCTTCTATGAAAAGAACCACTTGATTTAAAAAAGCACAGTATCAGTAATATTTCAAACTGTTTTTAGAGGTTTGAAAAAAGGAAAAGCATAGTAGAGCCCTGGAATAAGAATTTATTTGAGTCCCAATGCAATTATTTAAACACGACTGGATGTTTTATATTAAAGTAACAATTTCATTGACATTTGCTCATAAAGGCTGAAGTACACTTTAAGGGGTCGATTTACTAAAGGTTTGCTTTTACAAAAACAGGTGTAAAACTTTTAACACCCGCAAAAAATCATCCGAGGTGATCAACTAACGAGGTGTAAAGAGGATGTGTGCTAAAATGGAAAAATATGTTAATTTCAGTGACTGCAATATGTTAAAACACTTGTCAGCCAACTGAGTTAGACATACTCTATCAGAGGGTGTTTTTGTTTCAGGTGGGCCTGTAGCCTGTTGTATTGTCTATGTTGCTTGCATTGTCATATGACTGACCTGTACATTTTGAGAGGTCAAACCCAAGGCTCCATCAAAGTCACACAGTGCTAAACATTTACCAGTGTGGCTCTCAATTGGTTAAAAGCCCAGGAATGGCTCCACCACATTCCCGCTGCTGTTAACAACCCGGAATATGAACGTCAGTTGGTCCTCATGTGACAGGTCTGGGGTGGAGTCAACAATGATTGAAAAATATTTGGCATCCCGAATCTCATCTGCTATTGTTTGCCGAATTTTCGGTAGGTTAGCTGTTGAGGGTTCGCCTTCAAAGGATGGCTCTGGGGGAGGGACAACATTACTGGAAACTGAACTAGTTCTAGTTCTTTCCTCACAGCTGACAATAGCGCTTGGTGAATATTGTATCGTGTCACAGCATATTGTAGCGTGCCAAGCAGTGGCTCAGTTGTACAGAAGCACTGTACCCACTGAGTACTGTCTTTTAAGCATGCACTGTATGTACCGAGGGGCCCAGGTGTTTCGCTCGATGTATGCACTAAGGGGTCTGGGGGTCCCTAGTGGTTAGCTCACGCTATGAGCACCCAGGGGCCCTAGTGGTTAGCTCACGCTATGAGCACCCAGGGGCCCTAGTGGTTAGCTCACGCTATGAGCACCCAGGGGCCGTAGTGGTTAGCTTGCGCTATGAGCACCCAGGGGCCTAGTGGTCAGCTTGTGCTATGAGCACCCAGGGGCCTAGTGGTCAGCTTGCGCTATGAGCACCCAGGGGCCTAGTGGTCAGCTCACACTATGAGCACCCAGGGGCCTAGTGGTCAGCTTGCGCTGTGCGCACTGAGGGCCCTGGCATTCAACTTTCTTCGGAAGTCTTAACGCACCGCGCGCGGCCTGAGGCTCGGAGGCCCCGGGGCAGTCTGAGGCCCCGGGGCACTGGCCCCACTGGTCCGGGCCATAATCCAGGTATGTGTTTGGATAACTGAACTTTCTGAATGATTGCGTAACAATGGGGGCTAATTAACTGACCCATTCTAACTAAAACTTAAAATACACAAAAAGAAAATGTGTCGATCATCATGAACAGTAAGAATATTTTTTGTTAAATCATGAAGCAAATCCTGTTACAGAATACAAGAGTGATGAGAATTTGAATCAAACAAACAATACAACGTCTATTATAACAAACAGTGAATAATGAGCAAATCAGCAAAGAGGCTGAGTGGGTTTGGTGCTCCATTTCCGAGACTGTACATGTACTATGGGGAAAAAAGTCGCAGAGGTGGAGTTTGTATATGCAGTGAGCACTATAATTCATTGAACAGTGACATATTTTTGTTATTTTGGTACTGTACTCTAGCACTTTGAGTTTGAAAGTATACAATGACAATGAGGTTGAAGTGCCAGTGCCAGACTTGCAGCTTTAATTTGACGGTATTTGCATACATATCGGATGAACCGTTCAGAAATTATACAACTTTATGTACATAGTCCCCCCCCATTTTCGGGCATCAAAAAATATTGTACTGTTTAACATAATGTAGAATAAAGAAATCATTTTGAGTATTTGGTCGCATATCCCTCACAGGCCATAACTTCCTGATGTCTGTGACCAACAACATCAAAAGACTCTTGATATCTTATTTTCTGGTTCTCTTACAAGTGATACTATAACCTCTCTGAATTTGAATGGAAATCTATGGGAATTGGGGGGGTGGGATTAGATTTAGCTGTAAATTATGCTGGAATAGTATGGAATACATGGTTGGTAAAAATGGCTGTAAGTCATCAAGGGTCTGAGGTATCAAACGAGCCTCAAACCATCACTCTGCTGCCAGATATGCAGGAGATATGGATGAATCACTTTAAAGGTTGTTTTTCCTTACAAATTGTCCTATTGAACTCTATGGAAAAATAAGTCAGGAGAAAAAGCTTGTTAGAAACATCAGACCATTGATGACTTACAGCAATTTAGCCAACCATGTGTTTCCTACTGACTCTTAATGACTCTTAATTGATCACCCACAAAGTGTGAAATTATAGCATGTGCAAATACTTTGGCTGCACCTGCAAAATAACCTTATTTTGGATCTTAGTAAATCGACCCCTAAGTGTTATGGGGAAAACAGTTAGTACACTTTAATCAAGGGAAAAACATCTCTGGGCCACGTGTAATAAAGATGTGGAATTTAACAGACTGTGAATGCCCAACATGTATTTAAAAACATCCCAGAATGATCTCACACACCTTTTATCAACAATATATCAGAACAGTTTTTTCAGGAAACTGAGAGTATAGAGTAAAGGGGAACAAGTCGCTGTACAAAAAGTTATTTTCACGTAAGAAGTCAAGTATCCTTCCTATAAAAATTCACTGGCTGATTTTGAGGGCACTCTTGCAGGCAATGAGTGGAAATAAAAACATACATAAAGACATACAATAAACATACAGGAGCCACAAACATTCTGTGTTCGTATAGACCTTGCTCTTCCTTTTTTTCCAGAACAGCACTGGGGAAAAGTTTCTGCTGTTTGCTGGAGGAGTTTGTTTTCCTACATCTCAAGATGAGTTTCTTTGTGGTCTGGGCAAGAGCTGCGGTTAGAGGCAGACACGAAATAACTAAACCAGCAGCATTTCCGCTCATTATAGAGATGAAATAGGAACAGGTTTGGTTTGCAACCATGGCAGCCATATTCATTTGCTTTTTTATTTGCCACGAAGGTGAAGTTTTGCATGAGTAACGTCGCCAAGGAAACCCTTTAGTCCTGGGCTCGATGCAAAATGGCGACGTAGAGAAGCTTCGAGGAACGGCCCTTCTTGAGGCATCTTGACTCAAAAACCACAGCCAGTATATTTTTAAGAGCAGACAGGGTGTGGGATGAAAGCGCTCCCATGCTAGTCTCTGGGAAGGGAATAAGGGCTCTTTCTCAGGAGCCGAACCTTACAGCCAAAACAAACTCACCACCCGTCCAGCCAATTCTATTTTTGATAGTACCACTTCCACAGACGAAACAGCCGAATTTAACAGTAAGGCGCTCAGCCATAGAAAGGAAAGTGTTTCATTGCTTTCTGGGAGATGATTAACCAACACTGTAGGCCTAATGATGCTTCCCTGTGAGATGTCTGATGCTTCCCTGTGAGATGTCAATATAGTAAAAGTTTTCACCTTGTTGTTCAGCTTTGGTAATCAGGCCCAGATTATGTTGTTTTAAATAGTTGAAGGAAAAGCTGAAACATAATGACTCAGACTCTTGATTCTTTCCCGTGTGCGACAGCGTTAACTCTCCTCCAGACTCATAGACTGGCAGACATTGGGTGGGGTGGACAAAAGTAGGTCAGGATGGCATTTACCACATACGCACACAAACACATACATGCATGCACACACACCCACATGTACGCACATATACACACGCACACATGTACACACCCACCCGCACACACACACAGTCACAAACACGCATACATAAACACGCAGACAGTGGTTAACTCTGCTCCCACACACACACACACACACACACACACACAGACATAAACACGCAGACAGTGGTTAACTCTGCTCCCACACACACACACACACACACACACACACACACATAAACACGCAGACAGTGGTTAACTCTGCTCCCACACAGTACCCACAGTCTGCTCCCTCAGACCTGTCTCCTCATGGCTCTCTGACACTAACACTGCTGTTTTTCTGAGCTCTGGCACAGCCCTCACACTCACACACACACACACTTACTGCTCTCCGCTGCCAAAAGAATCATAGGGGTGTGGACACGTACGTTCCAGGGGAAAGTGCTTTTTGTTTATATCCTTTCTCTCATTGGGTCAACTACAGAAAACAAAGAGCCACAGACTCATAGTGCTGTAAGGTTATGAGCAGCTTAGGCTCATAGTGCTGTAAGGTTATGAGCGGCCTGGTCAGGCTCATAGTGCTGTAAGGTTATGAGCAGCCTGGTCAAGCTCATAGTGCTGTAAGGTTATGAGCAGCCTGGTCAGGCTCATTGTGCTGTAAGGTTATGAGCAGCCTGGTCAGGCTCATAGTGCTGTAAGGTTATGAGCAGCCTGGTCAGACTCATAGTGATGTAAAGTTAAGAGCAGCCTGGTCAGGCTCATAGTGCAGTAAGGTTATGAGCAGCCTGGTCAGACTCATAGTGATGTAAGGTTATGAGCAGCCTGGTCAGGCTCATAGTGCTGTAAGGTTATGAGCAGCCTGGTCAGACTCATAGTGATGTAAGGTTAAGAGCAGCCTGGTCAGGCTCATAGTGCTGTAAGGTTATGAGCAGCCTGGTCAGACTCATAGTGATGTAAGGTTATGAGCAGCCTGGTCAGGCTCATAGTACTGTAAGGTTATGAGCAGGCTGGTCAGGCTCATAGTGCTGTAAGGTTATGAGCAGCCTGGTCAGACTGATAGTGATGTAAGGTTATGAGCAGCCTGGTCAGGCTCATTGTGCTGTAAGGTTATGAGCAGCCTGGTCAGGCTCATAGTGCTGTAAGGTTATGAGCAGCCTGGTCAGACTCATAGTGATGTAAGGTTAAGAGCAGCCTGGTCAGGCTCATAGTGCTGTAAGGTTATGAGCAGCCTGGTCAGACTCATAGTGATGTAAGGTTATGAGCAGCCTGGTCAGGCTCATAGTACTGTAAGGTTATGAGCAGGCTGGTCAGGCTCATAGTGCTGTAAGGTTATGAGCAGCCTGGTCAGACTGATAGTGATGTAAGGTTATGAGCAGGCTGATCAGGCTCATTGTGCTGTAAGGTTATGAGCAGCCTGGTCAGGCTCATAGTACTGTAAGGTTATGAGCAGCCTGGTCAGGCTCATAGTGCTGTAAGGTTATGAGCAGCCTTGTCAGACTCATAGTACTGTAAGGTTATGAGCGGCCTGGCCAGGCTCATCGTACTGTAAGGTTATGAGCAGCCTGGTCAGGCTCATAGTGCTGTAAGGTTATGAGCAGCCTGGTCAGACTGATAGTGATGTAAGGTTATGAGCAGGCTGATCAGGCTCATTGTGCTGTAAGGTTATGAGCAGCCTGGTCAGGCTCATAGTGATGTAAGGTTATGAGCAGCCTGGTCAGGCTCATAGTACTGTAAGGTTATGAGCAGCCTGGTCAGACTGATAGTGATGTAAGGTTATGAGCAGCCTGGTCAGGCTCATAGTGCTCTAAGGTTATGAGCAGCTTAGTCAGGCTCATAGTGCTGTAAGGTTATGAGCAGCCTGGTCAGGCTCATAGTACTGTAAGGTTATGAGCAGCTTAGTCAGGCTCATAGTGCTGTAAGGTTATGAGCAGCCTGGTCAGGCTCATAGTACTGTAAGGTTATGAGCAGCTTAGTCAAGCTTATAGTGCTGTAAGGTTATGAGCAGCCTGGTCAGGCTCATAGTACTGTAAGGTTATGAGCAGCTTAGTCAGGCTTATAGTGCTGTAAGGTTATGAGCAGCCTGGTCAGGCTCATAGTACTGTAAGGTTATGAGCAGCCTGGTCAGGCTCATAGTACTGTAAGGTTATGAGCAGCCTGGTCAGGCTCATAGTGCTGTAAAGTTATGAGCAGCCTGGTCAGGCTCATAGTACTGTAAGGTTATGAGCAGCTTAGTCAGGCTTATAGTGCTGTAAGGTTATGAGCAGCCTGGTCAGGCTCATAGTACTGTAAGGTTATGAGCAGCCTGGTCAGGCTCATAGTACTGTAAGGTTATGAGCAGCCTGGTCAGGCTCATATTGCTGTAAGGTTATGAGCAGCTTAGTCAGGCTTATAGTGCTGTAAGGTTATGAGCAGCTTAGTCAGGCTTATAGTGCTGTAAGGTTATGAGCAGCCTGGTCAGGCTCATAGTACTGTAAGGTTATGAGCAGCTTAGTCAGGCTCATAGTACTGTAAGGTTATGAGCAGCTTAGTCAGGCTCATAGTGCTGTAAGGTTATGAGCAGCCTGGTCAGGCTCATAGTACTGTAAGGTTATGAGCAGCCTGGTCAGACTCATAGTGATGTAAGGTTATGAGCAGCTTAGTCAGGCTCATAGTACTGTAAGGTTATGAGCAGCTTAGTCAGGCTCATAGTACTGTAAGGTTATGAGCAGCTTAGTCAGGCTCATAGTACTGTAAGGTTATGAGCAGCTTAGTCAGGCTTATAGTGCTGTAAGGTTATGAGCAGCCTGGTCAGGCTCATAGTACTGTAAGGTTATGAGCAGCCTGGTCAGGCTCATAGTACTGTAAGGTTATGAGCAGCCTGGTCAGGCTCATATTGCTGTAAGGTTATGAGCAGCTTAGTCAGGCTTATAGTGCTGTAAGGTTATGAGCAGCTTAGTCAGGCTTATAGTGCTGTAAGGTTATGAGCAGCCTGGTCAGGCTCATAGTACTGTAAGGTTATGAGCAGCTTAGTCAGGCTCATAGTACTGTAAGGTTATGAGCAGCTTAGTCAGGCTCATAGTGCTGTAAGGTTATGAGCAGCCTGGTCAGGCTCATAGTACTGTAAGGTTATGAGCAGCCTGGTCAGACTCATAGTGATGTAAGGTTATGAGCAGCTTAGTCAGGCTCATAGTACTGTAAGGTTATGAGCAGCTTAGTCAGGCTCATAGTACTGTAAGGTTATGAGCAGCTTAGTCAGGCTCATAGTACTGTAAGGTTATGAGCAGCCTGGTCAGGCTCATAGTGCTGTAAGGTTATGAGCAGCTTAGTCAGGCTCATAGTACTGTAAGGTTATGAGCAGCTTAGTCAGGCTCATAGTACTGTAAGGTTATGAGCAGCTTAGTCAGGCTTATAGTGCTGTAAGGTTATGAGCAGCCTGGTCAGGCTCATAGTACTGTAAGGTTATGAGCAGCCTGGTCAGGCTCATAGTACTGTAAGGTTATGAGCAGCCTGGTCAGGCTCATATTGCTGTAAGGTTATGAGCAGCTTAGTCAGGCTTATAGTGCTGTAAGGTTATGAGCAGCTTAGTCAGGCTTATAGTGCTGTAAGGTTATGAGCAGCCTGGTCAGGCTCATAGTACTGTAAGGTTATGAGCAGCTTAGTCAGGCTCATAGTACTGTAAGGTTATGAGCAGCTTAGTCAGGCTCATAGTGCTGTAAGGTTATGAGCAGCCTGGTCAGGCTCATAGTACTGTAAGGTTATGAGCAGCCTGGTCAGACTCATAGTGATGTAAGGTTATGAGCAGCTTAGTCAGGCTCATAGTACTGTAAGGTTATGAGCAGCTTAGTCAGGCTCATAGTACTGTAAGGTTATGAGCAGCTTAGTCAGGCTCATAGTACTGTAAGGTTATGAGCAGCCTGGTCAGGCTCATAGTGCTGTAAGGTTATGAGCAGCTTAGTCAGGCTCATAGTACTGTAAGGTTATGAGCAGCTTAGTCAGGCTCATAGTACTGTAAGGTTATGAGCAGCCTGGTCAGGCTCATAGTACTGTAAGGTTATGAGCAGCCTGGTCAGGCTCATAGTGCTGTAAGGTTATGAGCAGCTTAGTCAGGCTCATAGTACTGTAAGGTTATGAGCAGCCTGGTCAGGCTCATAGTACTGTAAGGTTATGAGCAGCCTGGTCAGGCTCATAGTACTGTAAGGTTATGAGCAGCCTAGTCAGACGGATAGTCATGTAAGGTTATGAGCAGCCTGGTCAGGCTCATAGTGCTGTAAGGTTATGAGCAGCCTGGTCAGGCTCATAGTACTGTAAGGTTATGAGCAGCTTAGTCAGGCTCATAGTACTGTAAGGTACCATCCTTGATGGATCACTTTAAGGGTCGTTTCTTCTGACTAATTTTTCCATAGAGTTCAATAGGAAAATAGGTCAGCCTTAAAGTGATCCATCAAGGATCCCCTTTACTCTATACTCTCAGTTTCCTGAAAAAACTTTCCTGATATATTGTTGATAAAAGGTGTGTATATGTCGGTGTGTGAGATCATTCTGGGATGTTTTTAAATACATGTTGGGCATTCACAGTCTGTTAAATTCCACATCTTTATTACACGTGGCCCAGAGATGTTTTTCCCTTGATGAAAGTTTCCCCATAACACTTAGGGGTCGATTTACTAAGATCCAAAATAAGGTTATTTTGCAGGTGCAGCCAAAGTATTTACATGTGCTATAATTTCACACTTTGTGGGTGATCAATTAAGAGTCATTAAGAGTCCGTAGGAAACACATGGTTGGCTAAATGGCTCTAAGTCATCAAGGGTCTGACGTATCAAACAAGCTTTTTCTCCTGACTTATTTGTCCATAGAGTTCAATAGGACAATTTGTAAGGAAAAACAACCTTTAAAGTGATTAATCCATATCTACTGCATATCTGGCAGCAGAGTGATGGTTTGAAGATCGTTTGATACCTCAGACCCTTGATGACTTACAGCCATTTTACCAACCATGTATTCCATACTATTCCAGCATAATTTACAGCTAAATCTAATCCCATCCCCCAATTCCCATAGAGATCCATTCAAATGCAGAGAGGTTATAGTATCACTTGTAAGAGTACCAGAACATAAGATATTGAGAGTCTTTTGATGTTGTTTGGTCACAGATATCAGGAAGTAAAGGCATGCAAAGGATATGCAACCAAATATAAAAAATCATTACTTTATTCTACATTATGTTAAACTGTCCAATATTTTTTAATGACGAAAATGGGGGGGGGGGGGGACTATGTACGAAAGGTCCTATAATTATTAGGTTCTATAACTGTTCATCCGATATGGATGAAAATGCCTTCAAATTAAAGCTGACAGTCTGCACTTCAACCTCATTGTCATTGTATCCTTTCAAACTCAAAGTGCTAGAGTACAAAACCAAAATAACTTAAAATGTGTCACTGTCCAATGAATTATGGTGCTCACTGTAAGATAGTTAACGGCTTTAGCTAATCATTGCAATCCAGTCTTTTTGTGCTTTTGACATTAAAAAAAAAACTATTGAAATATTACCTAATTTGTTTTTAGGATTCCTACTGGGAAATGGATAAGTGGTCATGTATCCCAGCAAAAAGTACACACAGAAATGTTTTGTTTTATCCTGAGGTTTTCTCTCTGGAGCTTTGAGCACTATGCTTCATTAATAAAGCCTTACATTCTGTTAAAATCTGTTAATATGTTCTCGTTCAGCTTTTCATTCCAAAATATATGATCCAAATAAAATGCTATTACAAAAGTACAGTATGTTTAAGAAAATGAAATCATTTTGGTTAATGAATCATCTGTGATTGCTCATACATGTGCATCTGTGATTGCTCATACTTGTGCATGTGAGATTGATCATACATGTGCATCTGTGATTGCTCATACATGTGTCTTGTTTGGGTAGTACACCTGGGAGTCAGGTGATAGATAGGTAGCACAGTTTTTTTATTGTGCATTAGAGAAAATGAAATATGTTCAGTGCAGAAATGGAGTCATATGGAGGAATATTTTGGTGGTGTCCTGGGGAGTCCATAGCAACGTGGTGGTTTCCCCTGCTATATATCATAGAAATGCCCAGAAGAATACCCAGGGCAGCAGTGTAGACTATTGGTTAGGGATCTGGGCTGTAACTGAGTGGTTTCAGGTTTAAATCCTTGGGCGGACATGGCCATTGTTTGCTTGAACAGAGTGGTTAACCAGAGTTGCTTTACTAAATATTGAGCTTTATAAATGGCTATATGTACAGTGACCCATGGTGTTAAAAATAGCAACAGACATGACAGACATTCTTAAGTATGAATTCAAGGTTGAGTACTTGGACTCAAGTTCTGGTTGGCTGATTTCCATACTGTATATACCTTCATGTATATGGTATACTTACCATTTGAGCTATAGGGCTTCCTCAGCACTGGTCAGCCAATGTTCATTCTATATTTACTGTTGTATATAGTGGACAATTTCTGTAATGTAAATGTAATTGAAAAAAATAAAATGAAAAAAAGTTTTGGAAAAGTCATGGAAATCATGCTTTACCTTAACCTACACACCCGCTCCTACGCCAAATCATGCTTTACCTTAACCTACACACCCGCTCCTACGCCAAATCATGCTTTACCTTAACCTACGCACCCGCTCCTACGCCAAATCATGCTTTACCTTAACCTACACACCCGCTCCTACGCCAAATCATGCTTTACCTTAACCTACGCACCCGCTCCTACGCCAAATCATGCTTTACCTTAACCTACGCACCCGCTCCTACGCCAAATCATGCTTTAGCTTAACCTACGCACCCGCTCCTACGCCAAATCATGCTTTACCTTAACCTACGCACCCGCTCCTACGCCAAATCATGCTTTACCTTAACCTACGCACCCGCTCCTACGCCAAATCATGCTTTAGCTTAACCTACGCACCCGCTCCTACGCCAAATCATGCTTTACCTTAACCTACGCACCCGCTCCTACGCCAAATCATGCTTTACCTTAACCTACGCACCCTCTCCTACGCCAAATCATGCTTTACCTTAACCTACACACCCGCTCCTACGCCAAATCATGCTTTACCTTAACCTACGCACCCGCTCCTACGCCAAATCATGCTTTACCTTAACCTACGCACCCGCTCCTATGCCAAATCATGCTTTACCTTAACCTACGCACCCGCTCCTACGCCAAATCATGCTTTACCTTAACCTACGCCCCCGCTCCTACGCCAAATCATGCTTTACCTTAACCTACACACCCGCTCCTACGCCAAATCATGCTTTACCTTAACCTACGCACCCGCTCCTACGCCAAATCATGCTTTACCTTAACCTACGCACCCGCTCCTACGCCAAATCATGCTTTACCTTAACCTACGCACCCGCTCCTACGCCAAATCATGCTTTACCTTAACCTACGCACCCGCTCCTACGCCAAATCATGCTTTAGCTTAACCTACGCACCCGCTCCTACGCCAAATCATGCTTTACCTTAACCTACGCACCCGCTCCTACGCCAAATCATGCTTTACCTTAACCTACGCACCCGCTCCTACGCCAAATCATGCTTTACCTTAACCTACGCACCCGCTCCTACGCCAAATCATGCTTTACCTTAACCTACGCACCCGCTCCTATGCCAAATCATGCTTTACCTTAACCTACGCACCCGCTCCTACGCCAAATCATGCTTTACCTTAACCTACGCCCCCGCTCCTACGCCAAATCATGCTTTACCTTAACCTACGCACCCGCTCCTACGCCAAATCATGCTTTAGCTTAACCTACGCCCCCGCTCCTACGCCAAATCATGCTTTACCTTAACCTACACACCCGCTCCTACGCCAAATCATGCTTTACCTTAACCTACACACCCGCTCCTATGCCAAATCATGCTTTAGCTTAACCTACGCACCCGCTCCTACGCCAAATCATGCTTTACCTTAACCTACACACCCGCTCCTACGCCAAATCATGCTTTACCTTAACCTACGCACCCGCTCCTACGCCAAATCATGCTTTACCTTAACCTACACACCCGCTCCTACGCCAAATCATGCTTTACCTTAACCTACGCATCCGCTCCTACGCCAAATCATGCTTTACCTTAACCTACACACCCGCTCCTACGCCAAATCATGCTTTACCTTAACCTACGCACCCGCTCCTACGCCAAATCATGCTTTACCTTAACCTACACACCCGCTCCTACGCCAAATCATGCTTTACCTTAACCTACGCACCCGCTCCTACGCCAAATCATGCTTTAGCTTAACCTACGCACCCGCTCCTACGCCAAATCATGCTTTACCTTAACCTACGCATCCGCTCCTACGCCAAATCATGCTTTACCTTAACCTACACACCCGCTCCTACGCCAAATCATGCTTTACCTTAACCTACGCACCCGCTCCTACGCCAAATCATGCTTTACCTTAACCTACACACCCGCTCCTACGCCAAATCATGCTTTACCTTAACCTACGCACCCGCTCCTACGCCAAATCATGCTTTAGCTTAACCTACGCACCCGCTCCTACGCCAAATCATGCTTTACCTTAACCTACGCACCCGCTCCTACGCCAAATCATGCTTTAGCTTAACCTACGCACCCGCTCCTACGCCAAATCATGCTTTACCTTAACCTACGCACCCGCTCCTACGCCAAATCATGCTTTACCTTAACCTACGCACCCGCTCCTACGCCAAATCATGCTTTAGCTTAACCTACGCACCCGCTCCTACGCCAAATCATGCTTTACCTTAACCTACGCACCCTCTCCTACGCCAAATCATGCTTTACCTTAACCTACGCACCCGCTCCTACGCCAAATCATGCTTTACCTTAACCTACGCACCCTCTCCTACGCCAAATCATGCTTTACCTTAACCTACGCACCTGCTCCTACGCCAAATCATGCTTTACCTTAACCTACACACCCGCTCCTACGCCAAATCATGCTTTACCTTAACCTACGCACCCGCTCCTACGCCAAATCATGCTTTACCTTAACCTACACACCCGCTCTTACGCCAAATCATGCTTTAGCCAGAAAGTGTAGGCGGAGCAACAGGTCCAACTTCGGGGCTGGAACATCCGCTTTTCGGCACCAGGCCATTTATAAGCAACATTTCCAACTAAGGTGAGTTATGATTTAGAAATGATTGAGTTTATATGGGTACATAACCCTTATCTCTGTTGCCATTGCAATGCAAACAATCGGACAGTTATGCGTCTTAAGGCAGCTAATATTCAGCCGATATTGGCTATAAAAGTGGTTTCTAGCCTATAACTTAGCTGACAAATGTCTGGCTAAATCACAACTGGACTTTATTCAAAAGAATCGTCATCACAAACTGCCGGTGTACTGAAAATGTGGCCTTCCTCCTCAGGATGACCTACCAGTAGGTCAGGCTTTCAGACTAGTCTGATAAACTGACCTACCTGCTCAGGATGACCTACCCTAAAGAAATCATGATAGCTCACCCCGTTACGTAGGGTAGTACATCCTGTCAGAAGGGAAATGTCTATCAGAATGACCTACCAACTACTATTTGTGCTTTTTTAAGGGTTTCCACGCTGTTATAGTTTTGACAGCTCTGTGTTATCATGATGCAGTTTTTTTTAAGGGTTTCCGCGCTGTTATAGTTTTGACAGCACTGTGTTATCATGATGCAGTTGTGGCAAAAACAGGTATGCAGTAACAGACTAGCCTTTTTATTTTCATTCGTGCATTTCCCAGTATAATTGCTGACTTGTGGCGAAAGTGCCGCCATGGTGATAGATTTACTTTAACATCTGTCCCAAATTGTAAACAGGTCGGGGATTTTCACGGTAAGAATACATTTTATGACAACGTTAGGCTAGCAAGCGATTTTGGCTGAAATATAAATATATTTGTCTTTGTTCTATTTTGGTAAATGGCAAATGGACTGCACTTATATAGAGCCTTTTTCAAAGCGCTTTACAATGGCCTCTCACTCACCTGTTCACACACACATTCACACACTAATGGCGGCAGCTGCCATGCAAGGTGCTAGCCTGCTCATTGGGAGCAATTTGGGGTTCAGTGTCTTGCCTAAGGACACTTCGACATGTGGACAGGAGGAGCCAGGGATCGAACCGCCAACCCTGCGATCAGCGGACGACCTGCTCTACCTCCTGAGCCACGGCTATGTTCACACAACATGAGTCCAAATGGACCCGTATTAATTTCCTATGGAATTTGATGCATAGCTGAGGATCTCTTTGTTACCTTTTTTTAATTAGGCTAAAAATCATTTGATATTCAAGGTATTCATCAATTATATTGTTTTTGATGATCAAAAATCATCATATTTGTTTTTCCTTTCTTAGATTTTGAAGAAATACTGCATGGATTCCTCCTCCGGTGGGTCCAGCGCCGAAGGAGCAGAGAAACTAGAAGGTGCGGAGACGAGACTCGTGGACGAGGTAGGTACGAGGACGAACTCTGGTGGCCCGTCTTCTCCCGGACTCAGGCACACAGCCGGTTGTCGAGGGAGATGGCGAGCGAGATTGGGCTGTTCTGGGAGCTGGACTCATCCCGGGTCACCAGCTTGTCTTTCAGGTCCTCGCTGAGGGCTTTGAGGAATACCCCTTGGAGGGCGGCGTCGTTCCACCCCAAAACCACTGCCAGGGTGCGGAACTGGACTGCCATCTCAGCCACACTGCGGCTGCCCTGGTGGAGCTGGAGTAGGCGTTAGGTAGCATCATGTCCATGGACCGGGTGGTAAAAGACCCAGCGCATCTCTGCAGTAAAGCAGGTGAAGTGGAAGCAAGCAGGTAGCTGGCTGTCCCACACAGCAGTCGCCCACTCGCATGCACTTCCCCCCAGGCAGGCCATCACAAAGGTGACCTTGCTGGAATCCGAGGAGTAGGAGGACGGTTGCAGGCGGAAGACGATGTCGCATTGTAGAAGAAAACTTCCGCATTTTCCCAGGTCCCCCAGGTAGCGCTCAGGATGTGGCACACGGGGCTCTCTGCCTGGGAGGAGTGGTGGGGCTCAGGATGTGGCACACGGGGCTCTCTGCCTGGGAGGAGTGGTGGGGCTCAGGATGTGGCACACGGGGCTCTCTGCCTGGGAGGAGTGGCGGGGCTACAGGTCGGGCCTTGGGAGGAGGCAGTTTTTGACCGGCGTGGGCCCTCGGAAGGGGCAGTTGAACCGCCATCTGGCTAATCATGGTGCCCACCTGACTCACTTGGTCCGAGACATTTCGTGTTAGTCGATTAGCTAGCGCGCCCTGACAGGTGAGAGCGTGGTGGAACTGCTTTGAGTCGGCCGAGTCCATGATATTAGCCAGCTCATTCTGTTAAGGTTCCAGATCGGAACTGGACTCAAATGCACGACTTAAGAGACAGAACTCACAATAAGCTCACTTGGAGCAATTATTTAGACAATAATACTCTCAATGGAAAGAGGGGGTAGGGATTGAATCTTGGGTTGGGCAGAAATGGAGGGCAGAGCAGGTGAGGGAAGCAGAAAAGGTGCTGGATGGTGGCTGAATCCTGGGTTGGGCATGGCAGGGGCAGAGTGGATGCGGGAAGCAGGGTAGTGTGGTAGTAGCGGGCAGGAAAACTGCAGGCTGGAGAAGCAGAATGACAGCGTTAGTACAGCAAGACGAGACGACACTGAGTTCCAGGCTAGACAAGAACGAGATTACAGGCAATGAGACTTAACAAACTGGCAACAAGACAAAGAACAACAGGGAAATATATAGTGTGGTGAATGAGGTAATGAGTGATTGCAGTGTGAGAATGTACGCGAGAGTGATTGAGCGGTAACAAGGGCGTGAGGAATGCAAACGGGGAAGGAATGTAATTGGCTGGGGAATTAGTGAGGGCGAAATGAGCAAACAAGACGGAGAACCACGCCCAGCCTGCACAACATGGAAGACTGACAGGGAAACGTAAAAACATGACAGGAGACGGGAGGAAAAGGGGAAAACACTGAGCACAGAGAGGGAACGGGACTGAGAGGGAACGGGACTGAGAGGGAACGGGACTGAGAGGGAACGGAGGGCGTAACATCCGAATCAGTGGAATCACTGATTTTCATTCAAAATCTAAGAAAGGAAAAACAAATATGATGATTTTTGATCATCAAAAACAATATATGATGACTACCTTGAATATCAAATGAGTTTTAGCCTAATTAAAAAAGGTAACAAAGAGATCCTCAGCTGTGCATCAAATTCCATAGGAAATGAATACGGGTCCATTTGGGCCCATGTTGTGCATTTTAAGGGTAATCATACAAGTAAAAATTTTTAATAATGGTATTTGATCATAAAAAAAACTAATAAAATGAGGATTTCCTAGCATCCTGAATGATAAAATTTGTGAATAATAAAAAGAAATACAGCAACAAAAAAAAACTTGCCCATGGACTTCCATTTGGACCCATGTTGTGCATTCTCGGGTTAAGAATTCTCATCACTTGTCAGGTATATAGGGAATAGAATAGAATAGAACAGAATAGAATAACTTATATTTTCCCGTTAGGGAACTTCAGTTGTAGTTTCCAGCAGTAAAAAGACAGACAGTTGGGCAGACCCACAAACACAAACAAACATGTTAAATAAAGACATTCAATTGAATCAGATGTTTCACATTATAGTGTGATTAATGATTTATGATTAAAATTACTATTATTATTAATACTATGATCACAATTATATTATATTAAATTCATTTCATATGAATTATGTTGAAAAATTGAGCATCAAAAGTAATAACAGTTCCTCATCTGCCTTTACTGCCTTGAGATGTCCAGTGTCAGTAAGCAGTCTAACAGCTGTAGGGACAAAGCTGTTTCTGGCTCTTTTTGCTTTAAGGGGCAAGGACCTTAATCTTCGACCTGATGGAAGAGTCTCAAAGAGAAAGGTCAGGGGATGTGATGGAAGGGCCTCCACCTGTACATTGATGTTGTTACTCTCCTCAACAAGACTTCTGATGGTACATCATCCCTTTCTGCTTTAAAGTTATGCAAGTCAAATCTACTGTAAAAGATGTTTAGGGACTCAGCAAACTGACTGCAGTGTTCCTTAGACTGAGGTCTCGGGACGTTCTGCTTGGTAGAAATCCCTGAGAGGATCTTTATTCCTTTCCAGGCATCTCTCAGCTGCCCCCCGAAACAGATTTTCCACCTTCTCCTTATAGGCTCTTTTTGCATCCTTAATTTGTCTATTCAGCCTGGCCTGAATCAATTTCGACTCAACTCTGTCTCCTGATTGGAAGGCTCTCTTTTTAACATTGTTTTAAGCTCTTTTGTTATCCAGGGCTTATTTTTTGAGAACACTTTCACTTTTTTAGATGGAACAATAGTTTCCTCACAAAAATTATATAGCCAGTCACTGCCTCTACAGTCTCATCCAGCGTGGCATTCTGTGAGAAAAGCTCCCAATCAGTACATTCAAAACAGTCTTTGAGAGTCTCAGAAACATCATCATTCCACAGTTTAACAGTTTTGTAGACAAACTCCTTCCCACTGCAATTTTGTTTTATAGGATGGAATGAGATGAATAGCATTGTGGTCCACTGTACTTAGAGGTGGCTTTTTGATCGATTTGTAAGCATTTTTTATGTTCAATGGTCTTGCTTCCCCTTGTTTCACAAGTTTGCAGCTATTCATATCGCCTAAGACTAACACTGGAGAATCAGGAGATTTTGATTCTAGACGCTGAAAACAAGACACAATTGTATCTGTTGCACTGGTCTTATTGGCTGAAGGTGGAATGTAGACAAGGATTTTAAAAAGTTGACCAAACTCACACGGTAGATATTTGGGTCTAAAAGACAAGGCTAGCAACTCCACGTCCGCGGAGCAATGCGTCTCTCGGATCACAGCTGTTTTACTTCAAGCTTTGTTGACATACGCACAAACTCCGCCTCCGTGACTTTTTTCCATGTACGTACAGTTTCTATCTAGTTGGAATGAAGAACTGAAACCTTCCAAAGAAAGCTCAGTCAGCAATCTTATCATCCAACCACGTCTCAGTTAGACAGATGTTAGCATCTTTGTTTGCGTGAAGTTCGTCCAATTCATTTCTAAGGGATCTGACGTTCGCTAGGACTATCGAGGGAAGCGGTGGACATGTCTTTTTAACACTCAGCCTCTTCAGTCTTTGCCTCACTCCTCCCCTGCATCCTCTTTTCCTTCTTTTTGCTGGTGGCCTTTTGAGGATCGCCTGCAGTCCTGTATCAGTCTTGATATCAAACTCTAAATCCGGCGAAGAGCGATGGTAACGCCGCAGATCTAACAGACAGAGTATATGTTATTAATGCGTCTCCATGCTGATGACTATAAACAAAATGAGCACATAAATTGGTAATCTTATTAAAAAGAGCAGCAGGAGTGCCCTGAAAAAAATTAAATGTGCTTCCCTGTCCTATAACAGACATACCAGCACATTAAAAGACAAAAGATAAAAGTTTGATACAATAAAACGCAATCAAATTAGCAAACATGAAACGAGAGACAGCTGGGAGACAGTCATGTACATGTAGTGTAATAAGTAGATAACTGGCCTTGTAACTGAAGTTGCAGTTTTATTTCTACATATGTTTGTTAGCTGTGCAAGTTGCTCTGGTCAAGATAATCTGATGAATAGACCTTTAGGTGAATTTTTTTTCAAGCCTTGCTTTGATACCAATAATAAATGCATACTGGCCAAGATCATACATCATCGTATACATACTGTGCATAATATACCTGTCTTCACACATTCATTGTGCTTCTGCTATACTTTCTGTCTCGCATCCTACTTTTACTTTACACAGCTCATCACCGCTCGGCTGTGTCACGAATCTACTGTCACGTTTTATTTTATTTTCTTGTCTTTGTTAGATTTCTTGTTTATGTCACGTATTCTGTCTAGTCTAGTCACGCCACGTTTTATGTTTTATTCTTGTTACGTAAATTTTTTTATGTCATGTCACGTTTCATGTTGATTCATGTTACGTTTCCCGTTCCTTGTTTAAGCATACACATTTCTGTGTTTTTCCGCAGCCTTGCGTTCATGCTGTTTCTCTATCTCTTGCTGTCGCTCACGCTTCCCTAATTGTTTCATTTTCCTGTATCTATTTACTAATCTACTAACGTGAGATCAGGATTGGGTAATACTAACTCTCTAACCATGTGTTCATGTTACCTTACGTTTCTTGTGCATGTCATTTACTAATTTACTAACGCTATGGTCAGGATAGGTTTATTACTAACGAGTACTAATTATCTTGTTACCTTGTCAGCCTTCCACACCTGATTTCCATTCGCACGCTGCTCTCAAGCTAAGTGTCTGCACCTGTCTACACCTGCATTTAAGCTCAGTGTTCATGTCTGTTCTTTGCGAAGTTGTTGCCCCCTGTTTATCAGTGCGCTATTGAGTGGTTTTTCAAGCCTGTCTTTTGACCACGATCCAAGCCTGTTTTTTGACCATTGTTATTGGCCTCTGTTTTGTTATCACTGCCTGCCTGTACCACAAGGTTTTGCCTGCTGTCTTTGTGCTTTTGCCCCGCGGAGCGGAGTTCGGTCTTGACTCTTGCTTTGCCTTTGACCCCGAGCCTGCCTACCGTCTGCCTGTACTTCTGCCCCGCTGACGGCTACTCTGGTTACTGGACTTTTTCATGGTGTACCGATTCCGAGACTGCCTTCGCCCTCAGTACTGCACGTTGGTTTTGGCTGGATTTTTGTGTATGAACTTTGCTTGTTTTTTGACCACGCTCTTTGGACATTCCTCTAATAAAGCCCTGACGGGACTTTATCTTACCATTGTTTCTGAGTCGTGCATTTCGGGTCCAACCCTCATGCACCTGTCTCGGGCTGGACCTGAAGGATTGTATTTGATGAATGGGAAATGATTGTGTTTGATGTATCGGAAATTATTGTGTTGGATATATGGGAAATTATTGTGTTGGATGAATGGGAAATTATTGTGTTGGATGAATGGGAAATTATTGTGTTGGATGAATGGGAAATTATTGTGTTGGATATATGGGAAATTATTGTGTTGGTTGAATGGGGGGGGAAATGAATATGTATTCTTTAGTCTTTCAACACTCACGCAAGTGACCGTCAGATTTACTGAAAGCATAGGTTTAGGGGTTCGGGTTACATGTAGGGGTGGAGTGGGGGTTTGGTGTGGAGCGATCCCACTGTCCTGCGATCCCACTGCTTTCTCCGGTTTCCTGGTAGTGTGGTGCTTCCTGAGGCATAACCATCCTCTCAGCGTTCTGTGCCGGTGCAGGGCTTCTGGGGGGATATATCTGCCTTAGAGCTGGCCACTCCCTTTGGTCCTGGTCCTGGGGTTCTCCATGTTGTGGGTGGGGGGGGTGGAGTGTCAGCCAGTGCTGAAAATCTGTTGCTTGTGGAGACTGCGTTTGTAGTGCTCCTGGGAGTGAGGATGAGGGTGAATGTTTTCTCTGCAATGTCCAGAGTGGTCGGGTGCAGTTTTCTGCCAAACTTCTTTTTGGCCCACCTGGTAGCCACCTGGAATGCCTCCGGCCAGTTTGTTAGATGGATGTTCTCCAGTTTTTTAGTGAGGTGTCCCAGGCTCTCCAGGTAGTGTTCTTCCAGAATCTGCATGCATGTGTGGAGCCAGTTGAGGGCATTCCCCGCCAGCTTCACCATGGTGTTGTCTGTCGGGGCATGCCGGTCTCACCAGAGTGGCCAGTTCCTGCATCTTCTTTTGTAGGCTGGCAGGTGGAGTAGTCCTCCCTCCTGACACTGCAGTGTTCTGTAGGTGGTGTGATGTCTGGATGATCCTGAAGAGAATCCTAGTAGCCTCCACAAAGGCTGCCATAGCTCTGGGTGTAGCTGAGGTGTAGCCTCCACAAAGGCTGCCATAGCTCTGGGTGTAGCTGAGGTGTAGCCTCCACAAAGGCTGCCATAGCTCTGGGTGTAGCTGAGGTGTAGCCTCCACAAAGGCTGCCATAGCTCTGGGTGTAGCTGAGGTGTAGCCTCCATAAAGGCTGCCGTAGCTCTGGGTGTAGCTGAGGTGTAGCCTCCACAAAGGCTGCCATAGCTCTGGGTGTAGCTGAGGTGTAGCCTCCACAAAGGCTGCCATAGCTCTGGGTGTAGCTGAGGTGTAGCCTCCACAAAGGCTGCCATAGCTCTGGGTGTAGCTGAGGTGTAGCCTCCACAAAGGCTGCCATAGCTCTGGGTGTAGCTGAGGTGTAGCCTCCACAAAGGCTGCCATAGCTCTGGGTGTAGCTGAGGTGTAGCCTCCACAAAGGCTGCCATAGCTCTGGGTGTAGCTGAGGTGTAGCCTCCACAAAGGCTGCCATAGCTCTGGGTGTAGCTGAGGTGTAGCCTCCACAAAGGCTGCCATAGCTCTGGGTGTAGCTGAGGTGTAGCCTCCACAAAGGCTGCCGTAGCTCTGGGTGTAGCTGTGGGTGTAGCTGAGGTGTAGCCTCCACAAAGGCTGCCGTAGCTCTGGGTGTAGCTGAGGTGTAGCCTCCACAAAGGCTGCCGTAGCTCTGGGTGTAGCTGAGGTGTAGCCTCCACAAAGGCTGCCGTAGCTCTGGGTGTAGCTGAGGTGTAGCCTCCACAAAGGCTGCCGTAGCTCTGGGTGTAGCTGAGGTGGTGTTTAGGTGTGGTTGTGTAAGCGGCGGTGTGCGGCGGTGTGCGGTTTGGCTGATTGATAGCGTGCTTTGTCAACTCAAGGTTGACACATACCAGTGCAGCCTATACTTACCCAGACTGGTACCTTGTAGCTTAGTTGACACTGTTAGGTTTCCACTACAAGATAATGCAGTCTCTGTAGTGCTGTGTCTGTAGTACACTAGATCCGTGTACTGTAGCTCGTGTCTCAGGAAATAATTTGCAGTTAAAACTGCAGTTTTCTGTAATAAATTGATCCTTTTTTGCTTTTTAGGGAGGTTTACTGATTTACTTTTACCTGAGAAAGTGAGAAAGTCACCTTGCTGAAGGATAGAGCTGCGGTGTTCCATGACTTTCAACACCAGCACTCTGACCTCTGACCTCTGTAAAACACAATACCTCTGATATTTCTGACCTCAAGTTGTGATGTGGAATGTGTATTATTTCACGTCTCTCCACGGACCGGTTGTGTTATTGTTTCCCAGTGCAATTAAATTGGCCACCTGCTATATTAGCTTTATTAAAGAACTCGACTCTGCAAAGGGGGAGAGACGGGGGGGAATATAAACAGACACTAGTGGTGAGAGGGCTATTGGTTCCACAGTAACTCACAGCATTGACTCAACATTCTCAAACAAAGCGACTGTTCTAGTCAGCAATGTCCATACACAAAATTGCAAAGCTGTGCCCATTACCACCGACAACAGGACACTTTTGAATATTTCTTTGCTCCTGGAGGGAAGAGCAGTTCTCACAGATTGTCAGAGTTTGTCTTTGTTCTCTTTTGAGTCTTGCCATGGTTGTCACTGTTCTCTCTCCTGTGGGCAGTGCATGAATAGCAATTCACAAAACATGCAAATTATATTTTTTCTGCAAAACAAGGCTTCTCAGAGGGTATATTTTGCAGGGGTGTCACGGTTGTATAGTTTGTTCACGGTTGTATAGTTCATGGTTTGTTTATATTCACAGCAGACACCAAGTATCGAATATTACTCCCAATTTGTTCATGATAATTCATTAAATACATTTATTTTTAGTTTAGGAGTTCAAATTTGCCGATGGTGCAGAGCTCCCAGAGTGAAGTTTGACATGCTGGTTTAAAAGGGAACAGAGTGGTTTAACCACAGTTGAGATCATACTGTACGTCACATGAATGTTTATTCTCCAATTTGATATTAGTAGGGCAATAAGGGACGAGAATCTGCATTATTTAATCTTAATCTTCTATTATTTAAAGCCAGGGTTAAACTGAGCCACTATATTAAAGACAGGGTTAAACTGAGCCACCATATTAAAGACAGGGTTAAACTGAGCCACTATATTAAAGAAGGGGTTAAACTGAGCTACAATATTAAAGACAGGGTTAAACTGAGCCACTATATTAAAGACAGGGTTAAACTGAGCCACTATATTAAAGACAGGGTTAAACTGAGCCACCATATTAAAGACAGGGTTAAACTGAGCCACCATATTAAAGACAGGGTTAAACTGAGCCACTATATTAAAGACAGGGTTAAACTGAGCCACTATATTAAAGACAGGGTTAAACTGAGCCACTATATTAAAGACAGGGTTAAACTGAGCCACTATATTAAAGACAGGGTTAAACTGAGCCACCATATTAAAGACAGGGTTAAACTGAGCCACCATATTAAAGACAGGGTTAAACTGAGTCACTATATTAAAGACAGGGTTAAACTGAGCCACTATATTAAAGACAGGGTTAAACTGAGCCACCATATTAAAGACAGGGTTAAACTGAGCCACCATATTAAAGACAGGGTTAAACTGAGCCACTATATTAAAGAAGGGGTTAAACTGAGCCACTATATTAAAGACAGGGTTAAACTGAGCCACTATATTAAAGACAGGGTTAACCTGAGCCACTATATTAAAGACGGGGTTAAACTGAGCCACCATATTAAAGACAGGGTTAAACTGAGCCACCATATTAAAGACAGCGTTAAACTGGGCCACCATATTAAAGACAGGGTTAAACTGAGCCACCATATTAAAGACGGGGTTAAACTGAGCCACTATATTAAAGACAGGGTTAACCTGAGCCACTATATTAAAGACGGGGTTAAACTGAGCCACCATATTAAAGACAGGGTTAAACTGAGCCACCATATTAAAGACAGCGTTAAACTGGGCCACCATATTAAAGACAGGGTTAAACTGAGCCACCATATTAAAGACGGGGTTAAACTGAGCCACTGTATTAAAGACAGGGTTAAACTGAGCCACTATATTAAAGACAGCGTTAAACTGAGCCACTATATTAAAGACAGGGTTAAACTGAGCCACCATATTAAAGACAGGGTTAAACTGAGCCACTATATTAAAGACAGGGTTAAACTGAGCCACCATATTAAAGACAGGGTTAAACTGAGCCACTATATTAAAGACAGGGTTAAACTGAGCCACCATATTAAAGAAGGGGTTAAACTGAACCACCATATGGAGTCGCTGCATATAATTCCAGATCTATCCACCTCTATTTTATAATTTTGCATAGCTCTGAGATACGTGGTTGGAGATTATATATGGCGGTCCATCAGGCTACATGGTGGTGTGCATGAGGTGGACTCAAAGCGACAGTCTTAAGCTGTAACGTTACTCTAAAGAATTAGGGAGGAATGCCACAGGCGGGTTATCATAGCAAACTGATTTGACCCAGTTAGAGAAATAAAGGTCTTGTGACTTAGTGGGCAAGCTTGGTAATTCAGGAGATAGGGTGATTAGTTACTGTGTTAGGTGGCAGAATAGGAGAGAGGATCTCTCACACAGAATGTGTGCTTAACAGTCATTCATACTGTTTCTTTTCGGAGTGGGGGTGGGTATGACTACAGTGTGTACTTACAGTGTGTACTTATGTCTCTATGTACAGACATATACAGTGTGTACTTATGTCTCTATGTACAGACATATACAGTGTGTACTTATGCCTCTATGTACAGACATATACAGTGTGCTGCTTATGCCTCTATGTACAGACATATACAGTGTGTACTTATGTCTCTGTGTACAGACATACACAGTGTGTACTTATGCCTCTATGTACAGACATATACAGTGTGTACTTATGCCTCTGTGTACAGACATATACAGTGTGTACTTATGTCTCTGTGTACAGACATATACAGTGTGTACTTATGCCTCTATGTACAGAAATATACAGTGTGTACTTATGTCTCTATTTACAGACATATACAGTGTGTACTTATGACTCTGTGTACAGACATATACAGTGTGTGTACTTATGCCTCTATGTACAGACATATACAGTGTGTACTTATGCCTCTATGTACAGACATATACAGTGTGTCCTTATGCCTCTATGTACAGACATATACAGTCTGTACTTATGATGATGTACAGACATATACAGTGTGTACTTATGTCTCTATGTACAGACATATACAGTGTGTACTTATGTCTCTGTGTACAGACATATAGTGTGTACGTATGCCTGTATGTACAGACATATACAGTGTGTACTTATGCCTCTATGTACAGACATATAGTGTGTACTTATGACTATGTACAGACATATACAGTGTGTACTTATGACTATGTACAGACATATACAGTGTGCTGCTTATGCCTCTATGTACAGACATATACAGTGTGTACTTATGTCTCTATGTACAGACATATGCAGTGTGTACTTATGTCTATGTACAGACATATACAGTGTGTACTTATGTCTATGTACAGACATATACAGTGTGTACTTATGTCTCTATGTACAGACATATACAGTGTGTACTTATGCCTCTATGTACAGACATATACAGTGTGTACTTATGTCTCTATGTACAGACATATACAGTGTGTACTTATGACTCTATGTACAGACATATACAGTGTGTACTTATGTCTCTATGTACAGACATATACAGTGTGTACTTATGTCTCTATGTACAGACATATACAGTGTGTACTTATGTCTCTATGTACAGACATATACAGTGTGTACTTATGTCTATGTACAGACATATACAGTGTGTACTTATGTCTCTATGTACAGACATATACAGTGTGTACTTATGTCTATGTACAGACATATACAGTGTGCTGCTTATGCCTCTATGTACAGACATATACAGTGTGTACATAGAGTGTGTATACAGTGTGTACTTATGTCTCTATGTACAGACATATACAGTGTGTACTTATGCCTCTATGTACAGACATATACAGTGTGTACTTATGACTCAATGTACAGACATATACAGTGTGTACTTATGCCTCTGTGTACAGACATATACAGTGTGTACTTATGTCTCTGTGTACAGACATATACAGTGTGTACTTATGCCTCTATGTACAGACATATACAGTGTGTACTTATGTCTCTGTGTACAGAAATATACAGTGTGTACTTATGCCTCTATGTACAGAAATATACAGTGTGTACTTATGTCTCTGTGTACAGACATATACAGTGTGTACTTATGCCTCTATGTACAGACATATACAGTGTGTACTTATGTCTCTATGTACATACATATACAGTGTGTACTTGTGTCTCTATGTACAGACATATACAGTGTGCACTTATGCCTCTATGTACAGACATATACAGTGTGTACTTATGCCTCTATGTACAGACATATACAGTGTGTACTTATGACTCAATGTACAGACATATACAGTGTGTACTTATGCCTCTGTGTACAGACATATACAGTGTGTACTTATGTCTCTGTGTACAGACATATACAGTGTGTACGTATGCCTCTATGTACAGACATATACAGTGTGTACTTATGTCTCTATGTACAGACATATACAGTGTGTACGTATGCCTGTATGTACAGACATATACAGTGTGTACTTATGCCTCTATGTACAGACATATAGTGTGTACTTATGACTATGTACAGACATATACAGTGTGCACTTATGACTATGTACAGACATATACAGTGTGCTGCTTATGCCTCTATGTACAGACATATACAGTGTGTACTTATGTCTCTATGTACAGACATATACAGTGTGTACTTATGTCTATGTACAGACATATACAGTGTGTACTTATGTCTATGTACAGACATATACAGTGTGTACTTATGTCTCTATGTACAGACATATACAGTGTGTACTTATGCCTCTATGTACAGACATATACAGTGTGTACTTATGTCTCTATGTACAGACATATACAGTGTGTACTTATGTCTCTATGTACAGACATATACAGTGTGTACTTATGTCTATGTACAGACATATACAGTGTGTACTTATGTCTCTATGTACAGACATATACAGTGTGTACTTATGTCTATGTACAGACATATACAGTGTGTACTTATGTCTCTATGTACAGACATATACAGTGTGTACTTATGTCTATGTACAGACATATACAGTGTGCTGCTTATGCCTCTATGTACAGACATATACAGTGTGTACTTATGTCTCTATGTACATACATATACAGTGTGTACTTGTGTCTCTATGTACAGACATATACAGTGTGCACTTATGCCTCTATGTACAGACATATACAGTGTGTACTTATGCCTCTATGTACAGACATATACAGTGTGTACTTATGACTCAATGTACAGACATATACAGTGTGTACTTATGCCTCTGTGTACAGACATATACAGTGTGTACTTATGTCTCTGTGTACAGACATATACAGTGTGTACGTATGCCTCTATGTACAGACATATACAGTGTGTACTTATGTCTCTGTGTACAGAAATATACAGTGTGTACTTATGCCTCTATGTACAGAAATATACAGTGTGTACTTATGCCTCTATGTACAGACATATACAGTGTGTACTTATGTCTCTACAGACATATACAGTGTGTACTTATGACTCTGTGTACAGACATATAGTGTGTACTTATGCCTCTATGTACAGACATATACAGTGTGTACTTATGCCTCTATGTACAGACATATACAGTGTGTACTTATGCCTCTATGTACAGACATATACAGTCTGTACTTATGACTATGTACAGACATATACAGTGTGTACTTATGTCTCTATGTACAGACATATACAGTGTGTACTTATGACTCTGTGTACAGACATATAGTGTGTACTTATGCATCTATGTACAGACATATACAGTGTGTACTTATGCCTCTATGTACAGACATATACAGTGTGTACTTATGCCTCTATGTACAGACATATACAGTCTGTACTTATGACTATGTACAGACATATACAGTGTGTACTTATGTCTCTATGTACAGACATATACAGTGTGTACTTATGTCTCTGTGTACAGACATATAGTGTGTACGTATGCCTGTATGTACAGACATATACAGTGTGTACTTATGCCTCTATGTACAGAAATATACAGTGTGTACTTATGTCTCTATTTACAGACATATACAGTGTGTACTTATGACTCTGTGTACAGACATATACAGTGTGTACTTATGCCTCTATGTACAGACATATACAGTGTGTCCTTATGCCTCTATGTACAGACATATACAGTGTGTACTTATGACGATGTACAGACATATACAGTGTGTGTACTTATGCCTCTATGTACAGACATATACAGTGTGTACTTATGCCTCTATGTACAGACATATACAGCGTGTCCTTATGCCTCTATGTACAGACATATACAGTCTGTACTTATGACGATGTACAGACATATACAGTGTGTACTTATGTCTCTATGTACAGACATATACAGTGTGTACTTATGTCTCTATGTACAGACATATAGTGCGTACGTATGCCTGTATGTACAGACATATACAGTGTGTACTTATGCCTCTATGTACAGACATATAGTGTGTACTTATGAATATGTACAGACATATACAGTGTGTACTTATGACTATGTACAGACATATACAGTTTGCTGCTTATGCCTCTATGTACAGACATATACAGTGTGTACTTATGTCTCTATGTACAGACATATACAGTGTGTACTTATGTCTATGTACAGACATATACAGTGTGTACTTATGTCTATGTACAGACATATACAGTGTGTACTTATGTCTCTATGTACAGACATATACAGTGTGTACTTATGCCTCTATGTACAGACATATACAGTGTGCTGCTTATGCCTCTATGTACAGACATATACAGTGTGTACTTATGTCTATGTACAGACATATACAGTGTGTACTTATGTCTCTATGTACAGACATATACAGTGTGTACTTATGTCTATGTACAGACATATACAGTGTGTACTTATGTCTCTATATACAGACATATACAGTGTGCTGCTTATGACTCTATGTACAGACATATACAGTGTGTACATAGAGTGTGTATACAGTGTGTACTTATGTCTCTATGTACAGACATAGACAGTGTGTACTTATGACTCTGTGTACAGACATATACAGTGTGTACTTATGTCTCTATGTACAGACATATACAGTGTGTACTTATGACTCTATGTACAGAAATATACAGTGTGTACTTATGTCTCTATTTACAGACATATACAGTGTGTACTTATGACTCTGTGTACAGACATATACAGTGTGTACTTATGCCTCTATGTACAGACATATACAGTGTGTCCTTATGCCTCTATGTACAGACATATACAGTCTGTACTTATGACGATGTACAGACATATACAGTGTGTGTACTTATGCCTCTATGTACAGACATATACAGTGTGTACTTATGCCTCTATGTACAGACATATACAGTGTGTACTTATGTCTCTATGTACAGACATATACAGTGTGTACGTATGCCTGTATGTACAGACATATACAGTGTGTACTTATGTCTCTATGTACAGACATATACAGTGTGTACGTATGCCTGTATGTACAGACATATACAGTGTGTACTTATGCCTCTATGTACAGACATATAGTGTGTACTTATGACTATGTACAGACATATACAGTGTGTACTTATGACTATGTACAGACATATACAGTGTGCTGCTTATGCCTCTATGTACAGACATATACAGTGTGTACTTATGTCTCTATGTACAGACATATACAGTGTGTACTTATGACTCTGTGTACAGACATATAGTGTGTACTTATGCCTCTATGTACAGACATATACAGTGTGTACTTATGCCTCTATGTACAGACATATACAGTGTGTACTTATGCCTCTATGTACAGACATATACAGTCTGTACTTATGACTATGTACAGACATATACAGTGTGTACTTATGTCTCTATGTACAGACATATACAGTGTGTACTTATGACTCTGTGTACAGACATATAGTGTGTACTTATGCATCTATGTACAGACATATACAGTGTGTACTTATGCCTCTATGTACAGACATATACAGTGTGTACTTATGCCTCTATGTACAGACATATACAGTCTGTACTTATGACTATGTACAGACATATACAGTGTGTACTTATGTCTCTATGTACAGACATATACAGTGTGTACTTATGTCTCTGTGTACAGACATATAGTGTTTACGTATGCCTGTATGTACAGACATATACAGTGTGTACTTATGCCTCTATGTACAGAAATATACAGTGTGTACTTATGTCTCTATTTACAGACATATACAGTGTGTACTTATGACTCTGTGTACAGACATATACAGTGTGTACTTATGCCTCTATGTACAGACATATACAGTGTGTCCTTATGCCTCTATGCACAGACATATACAGTGTGTACTTATGACGATGTACAGACATATACAGTGTGTGTACTTATGCCTCTATGTACAGACATATACAGTGTGTACTTATGCCTCTATGTACAGACATATACAGTGTGTCCTTATGCCTCTATGTACAGACATATACAGTCTGTACTTATGTCTCTATGTACAGACATATACAGTGTGTACTTATGTCTCTGTGTACAGACATATAGTGTGTACGTATGCCTGTATGTACAGACATATACAGTGTGTACTTATGCCTCTATGTACAGACATATAGTGTGTACTTATGACTATGTACAGACATATACAGTGTGTACTTATGACTATGTACAGACATATACAGTGTGCTGCTTATGCCTCTATGTACAGACATATACAGTGTGTACTTATGTCTCTATGTACAGACATATACAGTGTGTACTTATGTCTATGTACAGACATATACAGTGTGTACTTATGTCTATGTACAGACATATACAGTGTGTACTTATGTCTCTATGTACAGACATATACAGTGTGTACTTATGCCTCTATGTACAGACATATACAGTGTGTACTTATGTCTATGTACAGACATATACAGTGTGTACTTATGTCTCTATGTACAGACATATACAGTGTGTACTTATGCCTCTATGTACAGACATATACAGTGTGCTGCTTATGCCTCTATGTACAGACATATACAGTGTGTACTTATGTCTATGTACAGACATATACAGTGTGTACTTATGTCTATGTACAGACATATACAGTGTGTACTTATGTCTCTATATACAGACATATACAGTGTGCTGCTTATGCCTCTATGTACAGACATATACAGTGTGCTGCTTATGACTCTATGTACAGACATATACAGTTTGTACTTATGTCTCTATATACAGACATATACAGTGTGCTGCTTATGCCTCTATGTACAGACATATACAGTGTGCTGCTTATGACTCTATGTACAGACATATACAGTGTGTACATAGAGTGTGTATACAGTGTGTACTTATGTCTCTATGTACAGACATAGACAGTGTGTACTTATGACTCTGTGTACAGACATATACAGTGTGTACTTATTTCTCTATGTACAGACATATACAGTGTGTACTTATGACTCTATGTACAGAAATATACAGTGTGTACTTATGTCTCTATTTACAGACATATACAGTGTGTACTTATGACTCTGTGTACAGACATATACAGTGTGTACTTATGCCTCTATGTACAGACATATTCAGTGTGTCCTTATGCCTCTATGTACAGACATATACAGTGTGTACTTATGTCTCTATGTACAGACATATACAGTGTGTACTTATGTCTCTGTGTACAGACATATAGTGTGTACGTATGCCTGTATGTACAGACATATACAGTGTGTACTTATGCCTCTATGTACAGACATATAGTTTGTACTTATGACTATGTACAGACATATACAGTGTGTACTTATGACTATGTACAGACATATACAGTGTGCTGCTTATGCCTCTATGTACAGACATATACAGTGTGTACTTATGACTCTGTGTACAGACATATACAGTGTGTACTTATGTCTATGTACAGACATATACAGTGTGTACTTATGTCTATGTACAGACATATACAGTGTGTACTTATGTCTCTATGTACAGACATATACAGTGTGTACTTATGCCTCTATGTACAGACATATACAGTGTGTACTTATGTCTATGTACAGACATATACAGTGTGTACTTATGTCTCTATGTACAGACATATACAGTGTGTACTTATGCCTCTATGTACAGACATATACAGTGTGCTGCTTATGCCTCTATGTACAGACATATACAGTGTGTACTTATGTCTATGTACAGACATATACAGTGTGTACTTATGTCTATGTACAGACATATACAGTTTGTACTTATGTCTCTATATACAGACATATACAGTGTGCTGCTTATGCCTCTATGTACAGACATATACAGTGTGCTGCTTATGACTCTATGTACAGACATATACAGTGTGTACATAGAGTGTGTATACAGTGTGTACTTATGTCTCTATGTACAGACATATACAGTGTGTACTTATGTCTCTATGTACAGACATATACAGTGTGTACTTATGCCTCTATGTACAGACATATACAGTGTGTACTTATGTCTCTATGTACAGACATATACAGTGTGTACTTATGACTCTATGTACAGACATATACAGTGTGTACTTATGTCTCTATGTACAGACATATACAGTGTGTACTTATGTCTATGTACAGACATATACAGTGTGTACTTATGTCTCTATGTACAGACATATACAGTGTGTACTTATGTCTATGTACAGACATATACAGTGTGTACTTATGTCTCTATGTACAGACATATACAGTGTGTACTTATGTCTATGTACAGACATATACAGTGTGCTGCTTATGCCTCTATGTACAGACATATACAGTGTGTACATAGAGTGTGTATACAGTGTGTACTTATGTCTCTATGTACAGACATATACAGTGTGTACTTATGCCTCTATGTACAGACATATACAGTGTGTACTTATGACTCAATGTACAGACATATACAGTGTGTACTTATGCCTCTGTGTACAGACATATACAGTGTGTACTTATGTCTCTGTGTACAGACATATACAGTGTGTACTTATGCCTCTATGTACAGACATATACAGTGTGTACTTATGTCTCTGTGTACAGAAATATACAGTGTGTACTTATGCCTCTATGTACAGACATATACAGTGTGTACTTATGTCTCTGTGTACAGACATATACAGTGTGTACTTATGCCTCTATGTACAGACATATACAGTGTGTACTTATGTCTCTATGTACATACATATACAGTGTGTACTTGTGTCTCTATGTACAGACATATACAGTGTGCACTTATGCCTCTATGTACAGACATATACAGTGTGTACTTATGCCTCTATGTACAGACATATACAGTGTGTACTTATGACTCAATGTACAGACATATACAGTGTGTACTTATGCCTCTGTGTACAGACATATACAGTGTGTACTTATGTCTCTGTGTACAGACATATACAGTGTGTACGTATGCCTCTATGTACAGACATATACAGTGTGTACTTATGTCTCTGTGTACAGAAATATACAGTGTGTACTTATGCCTCTATGTACAGAAATATACAGTGTGTACTTATGCCTCTATGTACAGACATATACAGTGTGTACTTATGTCTCTACAGACATATACAGTGTGTACTTATGACTCTGTGTACAGACATATAGTGTGTACTTATGCCTCTATGTACAGACATATACAGTGTGTACTTATGCCTCTATGTACAGACATATACAGTGTGTACTTATGCCTCTATGTACAGACATATACAGTCTGTACTTATGACTATGTACAGACATATACAGTGTGTACTTATGTCTCTATGTACAGACATATACAGTGTGTACTTATGACTCTGTGTACAGACATATAGTGTGTACTTATGCATCTATGTACAGACATATACAGTGTGTACTTATGCCTCTATGTACAGACATATACAGTGTGTACTTATGCCTCTATGTACAGACATATACAGTCTGTACTTATGACTATGTACAGACATATACAGTGTGTACTTATGTCTCTATGTACAGACATATACAGTGTGTACTTATGTCTCTGTGTACAGACATATAGTGTGTACGTATGCCTGTATGTACAGACATATACAGTGTGTACTTATGCCTCTATGTACAGAAATATACAGTGTGTACTTATGTCTCTATTTACAGACATATACAGTGTGTACTTATGACTCTGTGTACAGACATATACAGTGTGTACTTATGCCTCTATGTACAGACATATACAGTGTGTCCTTATGCCTCTATGTACAGACATATACAGTGTGTACTTATGACGATGTACAGACATATACAGTGTGTGTACTTATGCCTCTATGTACAGACATATACAGTGTGTACTTATGCCTCTATGTACAGACATATACAGCGTGTCCTTATGCCTCTATGTACAGACATATACAGTCTGTACTTATGACGATGTACAGACATATACAGTGTGTACTTATGTCTCTATGTACAGACATATACAGTGTGTACTTATGTCTCTATGTACAGACATATAGTGCGTACGTATGCCTGTATGTACAGACATATACAGTGTGTACTTATGCCTCTATGTACAGACATATAGTGTGTACTTATGAATATGTACAGACATATACAGTGTGTACTTATGACTATGTACAGACATATACAGTGTGCTGCTTATGCCTCTATGTACAGACATATACAGTGTGTACTTATGTCTCTATGTACAGACATATACAGTGTGTACTTATGTCTATGTACAGACATATACAGTGTGTACTTATGTCTATGTACAGACATATACAGTGTGTACTTATGTCTCTATGTACAGACATATACAGTGTGTACTTATGCCTCTATGTACAGACATATACAGTGTGTACTTATGTCTATGTACAGACATATACAGTGTGTACTTATGTCTCTATGTACAGACATATACAGTGTGTACTTATGCCTCTATGTACAGACATATACAGTGTGCTGCTTATGCCTCTATGTACAGACATATACAGTGTGTACTTATGTCTATGTACAGACATATACAGTGTGTACTTATGTCTCTATGTACAGACATATACAGTGTGTACTTATGTCTATGTACAGACATATACAGTGTGTACTTATGTCTCTATATACAGACATATACAGTGTGCTGCTTATGCCTCTATGTACAGACATATACAGTGTGCTGCTTATGACTCTATGTACAGACATATACAGTGTGTACATAGAGTGTGTATACAGTGTGTACTTATGTCTCTATGTACAGACATAGACAGTGTGTACTTATGACTCTGTGTACAGACATATACAGTGTGTACTTATGTCTCTATGTACAGACATATACAGTGTGTACTTATGACTCTATGTACAGAAATATACAGTGTGTACTTATGTCTCTATTTACAGACATATACAGTGTGTACTTATGACTCTGTGTACAGACATATACAGTGTGTACTTATGCCTCTATGTACAGACATATACAGTGTGTCCTTATGCCTCTATGTACAGACATATACAGTCTGTACCTATGACGATGTACAGACATATACAGTGTGTGTACTTATGCCTCTATGTACAGACATATACAGTGTGTACTTATGCCTCTATGTACAGACATATACAGTGTGTACTTATGTCTCTATGTACAGACATATACAGTGTGTACGTATGCCTGTATGTACAGACATATACAGTGTGTACTTATGTCTCTATGTACAGACATATACAGTGTGTACGTATGCCTGTATGTACAGACATATACAGTGTGTACTTATGCCTCTATGTACAGACATATAGTGTGTACTTATGACTATGTACAGACATATACAGTGTGTACTTATGACTATGTACAGACATATACAGTGTGTACTTATGTCTCTATGTACAGACATATACAGTGTGTACTTATGTCTCTATGTACAGACATATACAGTGTGTACTTATGACTCTGTGTACAGACATATAGTGTGTACTTATGCCTCTATGTACAGACATATACAGTGTGTACTTATGCCTCTATGTACAGACATATACAGTGTGTGTACTTATGCCTCTATGTACAGACATATACAGTGTGTACTTATGCCTCTATGTACAGACATATACAGCGTGTCCTTATGCCTCTATGTACAGACATATACAGTCTGTACTTATGACGATGTACAGACATATACAGTGTGTACTTATGTCTCTATGTACAGACATATACAGTGTGTACTTATGTCTCTATGTACAGACATATAGTGCGTACGTATGCCTGTATGTACAGACATATACAGTGTGTACTTATGCCTCTATGTACAGACATATAGTGTGTACTTATGAATATGTACAGAAATATACAGTGTGTACTTATGACTATGTACAGACATATACAGTGTGCTGCTTATGCCTCTATGTACAGACATATACAGTGTGTACTTATGTCTCTATGTACAGACATATACAGTGTGTACTTATGTCTATGTACAGACATATACAGTGTGTACTTATGTCTATGTACAGACATATACAGTGTGTACTTATGTCTCTATGTACAGACATATACAGTGTGTACTTATGCCTCTATGTACAGACATATACAGTGTGTACTTATGTCTATGTACAGACATATACAGTGTGTACTTATGTCTCTATGTACAGACATATACAGTGTGTACTTATGCCTCTATGTACAGACATATACAGTGTGCTGCTTATGCCTCTATGTACAGACATATACAGTGTGTACTTATGTCTATGTACAGACATATACAGTGTGTACTTATGTCTCTATGTACAGACATATACAGTGTGTACTTATGTCTATGTACAGACATATACAGTGTGTACTTATGTCTCTATATACAGACATATACAGTGTGCTGCTTATGCCTCTATGTACAGACATATAAAGTGTGCTGCTTATGACTCTATGTACAGACATATACAGTGTGTACATAGAGTGTGTATACAGTGTGTACTTATGTCTCTATGTACAGACATAGACAGTGTGTACTTATGACTCTGTGTACAGACATATACAGTGTGTACTTATGTCTCTATGTACAGACATATACAGTGTGTACTTATGACTCTATGTACAGAAATATACAGTGTGTACTTATGTCTCTATTTACAGACATATACAGTGTGTACTTATGCCTGTATGTACAGACATATACAGTGTGTACTTATGCCTCTATGTACAGACATATAGTGTGTACTTATGACTATGTACAGACATATACAGTGTGTACTTATGACTATGTACAGACATATACAGTGTGCTGCTTATGCCTCTATGTACAGACATATACAGTGTGTACTTATGTCTATGTACAGACATATACAGTGTGTACTTATGTCTCTATATACAGACATATACAGTGTGCTGCTTATGCCTCTATGTACAGACATATACAGTGTGCTGCTTATGACTCTATGTACAGACATATACAGTGTGTACATAGAGTGTGTATACAGTGTGTACTTATGTCTCTATGTACAGACATAGACAGTGTGTACTTATGACTCTGTGTACAGACATATACAGTGTGTACTTATGCCTCTATGTACAGACATATACAGTGTGTCCTTATGCCTCTATGTACAGACATATACAGTCTGTACTTATGACGATGTACAGACATATACAGTGTGTGTACTTATGCCTCTATGTACAGACATATACAGTGTGTACTTATGTCTCTATGTACAGACATATACAGTGTGTACGTATGCCTGTATGTACAGACATATACAGTGTGTACTTATGTCTCTATGTACAGACATATACAGTGTGTACGTATGCCTGTATGTACAGACATATACAGTGTGTACTTATGCCTCTATGTACAGACATATAGTGTGTACTTATGACTATGTACAGACATATACAGTGTGTACTTATGACTATGTACAGACATATACAGTGTGCTGCTTATGCCTCTATGTACAGACATATACAGTGTGTACTTATGTCTCTATGTACAGACATATACAGTGTGTACTTATGACTCTGTGTACAGACATATAGTGTGTACTTATGCCTCTATGTACAGACATATACAGTGTGTACTTATGCCTCTATGTACAGACATATACAGTGTGTACTTATGCCTCTATGTACAGACATATACAGTCTGTACTTATGACTATGTACAGACATATACAGTGTGTACTTATGTCTCTATGTACAGACATATACAGTGTGTACTTATGACTCTGTGTACAGACATATAGTGTGTACTTATGCATCTATGTACAGACATATACAGTGTGTACTTATGCCTCTATGTACAGACATATACAGTGTGTACTTATGCCTCTATGTACAGACATATACAGTCTGTACTTATGACTATGTACAGACATATACAGTGTGTACTTATGTCTCTATGTACAGACATATACAGTGTGTACTTATGTCTCTGTGTACAGACATATAGTGTGTACGTATGCCTGTATGTACAGACATATACAGTGTGTACTTATGCCTCTATGTACAGAAATATACAGTGTGTACTTATGTCTCTATTTACAGACATATACAGTGTGTACTTATGACTCTGTGTACAGACATATACAGTGTGTACTTATGCCTCTATGTACAGACATATACAGTGTGTCCTTATGCCTCTATGTACAGACATATACAGTGTGTACTTATGACGATGTACAGACATATACAGTGTGTGTACTTATGCCTCTATGTACAGACATATACAGTGTGTACTTATGCCTCTATGTACAGACATATACAGTGTGTCCTTATGCCTCTATGTACAGACATATACAGTCTGTACTTATGTCTCTATGTACAGACATATACAGTGTGTACTTATGTCTCTGTGTACAGACATATAGTGTGTACGTATGCCTGTATGTACAGACATATACAGTGTGTACTTATGCCTCTATGTACAGACATATAGTGTGTACTTATGACTATGTACAGACATATACAGTGTGTACTTATGACTATGTACAGACATATACAGTGTGCTGCTTATGCCTCTATGTACAGACATATACAGTGTGTACTTATGTCTCTATGTACAGACATATACAGTGTGTACTTATGTCTATGTACAGACATATACAGTGTGTACTTATGTCTATGTACAGACATATACAGTGTGTACTTATGTCTCTATGTACAGACATATACAGTGTGTACTTATGCCTCTATGTACAGACATATACAGTGTGTACTTATGTCTATGTACAGACATATACAGTGTGTACTTATGTCTCTATGTACAGACATATACAGTGTGTACTTATGCCTCTATGTACAGACATATACAGTGTGCTGCTTATGCCTCTATGTACAGACATATACAGTGTGTACTTATGTCTATGTACAGACATATACAGTGTGTACTTATGTCTATGTACAGACATATACAGTGTGTACTTATGTCTCTATATACAGACATATACAGTGTGCTGCTTATGCCTCTATGTACAGACATATACAGTCTGCTGCTTATGACTCTATGTACAGACATATACAGTGTGTACTTATGTCTCTATATACAGACATATACAGTGTGCTGCTTATGCCTCTATGTACAGACATATACAGTGTGCTGCTTATGACTCTATGTACAGACATATACAGTGTGTACATAGAGTGTGTATACAGTGTGTACTTATGTCTCTATGTACAGACATAGACAGTGTGTACTTATGACTCTGTGTACAGACATATACAGTGTGTACTTATGTCTCTATGTACAGACATATACAGTGTGTACTTATGACTCTATGTACAGAAATATACAGTGTGTACTTATGTCTCTATTTACAGACATATACAGTGTGTACTTATGACTCTGTGTACAGACATATACAGTGTGTACTTATGCCTCTATGTACAGACATATACAGTGTGTCCTTATGCCTCTATGTACAGACATATACAGTGTGTACTTATGTCTCTATGTACAGACATATACAGTGTGTACTTATGTCTCTGTGTACAGACATATAGTGTGTACGTATGCCTGTATGTACAGACATATACAGTGTGTACTTATGCCTCTATGTACAGACATATAGTGTGTACTTATGACTATGTACAGACATATACAGTGTGTACTTATGACTATGTACAGACATATACAGTGTGCTGCTTATGCCTCTATGTACAGACATATGCAGTGTGTACTTATGACTCTGTGTACAGACATATACAGTGTGTACTTATGTCTATGTACAGACATATACAGTGTGTACTTATGTCTATGTACAGACATATACAGTGTGTACTTATGTCTCTATGTACAGACATATACAGTGTGTACTTATGCCTCTATGTACAGACATATACAGTGTGTACTTATGTCTATGTACAGACATATACAGTGTGTACTTATGTCTCTATGTACAGACATATACAGTGTGTACTTATGCCTCTATGTACAGACATATACAGTGTGCTGCTTATGCCTCTATGTACAGACATATACAGTGTGTACTTATGTCTATGTACAGACATATACAGTGTGTACTTATGTCTATGTACAGACATATACAGTGTGTACTTATGTCTCTATATACAGACATATACAGTGTGCTGCTTATGCCTCTATGTACAGACATATACAGTGTGCTGCTTATGACTCTATGTACAGACATATACAGTGTGTACATAGAGTGTGTATACAGTGTGTACTTATGTCTCTATGTACAGACATAGACAGTGTGTACTTATGACTCTGTGTACAGACATATACAGTGTGTACTTATGTCTCTATGTACAGACATATACAGTGTGTACTTATGACTCTATGTACAGAAATATACAGTGTGTACTTATGTCTCTATTTACAGACATATACAGTGTGTACTTATGACTCTGTGTACAGACATATACAGTGTGTACTTATGCCTCTATGTACAGACATATACAGTGTGTCCTTATGCCTCTATGTACAGACATATACAGTCTGTACTTATGACGATGTACAGACATATACAGTGTGTGTACTTATGCCTCTATGTGCAGACATATACAGTGTGTACTTATGCCTCTATGTACAGACATATACAGTGTGTCCTTATGCCTCTATGTACAGACATATACAGTCTGTACTTATGACGATGTACAGACATATACAGTGTGTACTTATGTCTCTATGTACAGACATATACAGTGTGTACGTATGCCTGTATGTACAGACATATACAGTGTGTACTTATGTCTCTATGTACAGACATATAGTGTGTACTTATGACTATGTACAGACATATACAGTGTGTACTTATGACTATGTACAGACATATACAGTGTGCTGCTTATGCCTCTATGTACAGACATATACAGTGTGTACTTATGTCTCTATGTACAGACATATACAGTGTGTACTTATGTCTATGTACAGACATATACAGTGTGTACTTATGTCTATGTACAGACATATACAGTGTGTACTTATGTCTCTATGTACAGACATATACAGTGTGTACTTATGCCTCTATGTACAGACATATACAGTGTGTACTTATGTCTATGTACAGACATATACAGTGTGTACTTATGTCTATGTACAGACATATACAGTGTGTACTTATGTCTCTATGTACAGACATATACAGTGTGTACTTATGCCTCTATGTACAGACATATACAGTGTGCTGCTTATGCCTCTATGTACAGACATATACAGTGTGTACTTATGTCTATGTACAGACATATACAGTGTGTACTTATGTCTCTATGTACAGACATATACAGTGTGTACTTATGTCTATGTACAGACATATACAGTGTGTACTTATGTCTCTATGTACAGACATATACAGTGTGCTGCTTATGCCTCTATGTACAGACATATACAGTGTGCTGCTTATGACTCTATGTACAGACATATACAGTGTGTACATAGAGTGTGTATACAGTGTGTACTTATGTCTCTATGTACAGACATAGACAGTGTGTACTTATGACTCTGTGTACAGACATATACAGTGTGTACTTATGTCTCTATGTACAGGCATATACAGTGTGTACTTATGACTCTGTGTACAGACATATACAGTGTGTACTTATGTCTCTATGTACAGACATATACAATGTGTACTTATGACTCTATGTACAGACATATACAGTGTGTACTTATGCCTCTATGTACAGACATACAGTGTGTACTTATGTCTCTATGTACAGACATATACAGTGTGTACTTATGCCTCTATGTACAGACATATACAGTGTGTACTTATGCCTCTATGTACAGACATATACAGTGTGTACTTATGCCTCTATGTACAGACATATACAGTGTGTACTTATGTCTTTGTGTACAGAAATATACAGTGTGTACTTATGCCTCTATGTACAGACATATACAGTGTGTACTTATGCCTCTATGTACAGAAATATACATTGTGTACTTATGCCTCTATGTACAGACATATACAGTGTGTACTTATGCCTCTATGTACAGACAAATACAGTGTGTACTTATGCCTCTATGTACAGACATATAGTGTGTACGTATGACTATGTACAGACATATACAGTGTGTACTTATGTCTCTATTTACAGACATATACAGTGTGTACTTATGACTCTGTGTACAGACATATAGTGTGTACTTATGCCTCTATGTACAGACATATACAGTGTGTACTTATGCCTCTATGTACAGACATATAGTCTGTACTTATGACTATGTACAGACATATACAGTGTGTACTTATGTCTCTATGTACAGACATATACAGTGTGTACTTATGTCTCTGTGTACAGACATATAGTGTGTACGTATGCCTGTATGTACAGACATATACAGTGTGTACTTATGCCTCTATGTACAGACATATAGTGTGTACGTATGTCTATGTACAGACATATACAGTGTGTACTTATGTCTATGTACAGACATATACAGTGTGTACTTATGACTCTATGTACAGACATATACAGTGTGCTGCTTATGCCTCTATGTACAGACATATACAGTGTGTACTTATGTCTCTATGTACAGACATATACAGTGTGTACTTATGTCTATGTACAGACATATACAGTGTGTACTTATGTCTCTATGTACAGACATATACAGTGTGTACTTATGCCTATATGTACAGACATATACAGTGTGTACTTATGTCTCTATGTACAGACATATACAGTGTGTACTTATGTCTCTGTGTACAGACATATCGTGTGTACTTATGACTCTATGTACAGACATATACAGTGTGTACTTATGACTCTATGTACAGACATATACAGTGTGTACTTATGACTCTATGTACAGACATATAGTGTGTACTTATGACTCTATGTACAGACATATACAGCGTGTACTTATGACTCTATGTACAGACATATACAGTGTGTACTTATGACTCTATGTACAGACATATACAGTGTGTACTTATGACTCTATGTACAGACATATACAGTGGGTACTTATGACTCTATGTACAGACATATACAGTGTGTACTTAATCTTAAACTTAAACTGTCCTAGAAAATGCGAACTGAATGGTCCCCGTCTTGATTCACTAAGGACATAAATAAATAAAAGTAAATCTTGAAAGAATGTGAATCTGATATACAGTTTTTTGTAAATTCCATATTTCATTTCAGTTACCATTTCCTTAATTGACTTGAGTAATTGGCCATGCATTCAGATATGTATGTTACACAACATTTAAGCATTTAGCTGACAGTCTTATACAGAATTACTTACAAAAGTTCACAGAAGAAGGTTAGACAAAGAGCAGAGACAGAGCTGATAGTACATGATCCTTCTGACTTAACAAATATTCTGTTACAAATGTACAAAATCTCATGTATTATATATGTCATATAAATCTCAGTAACTGTACAGTAATTGCAGAACAATAACAACATGTGGTCATCCATACCCACAACTGCCTGGTCCCTTTGGCAAGTACATAATGTGCGACTGAACTATGCATTCTAGTATCAGTGCCGTGGTAATCTGTAGCTGCTCAAATCTCACTCAGCAGTGGACCTTGTTCACATGTTCACCACACTTATGAACTCCAACTGACATCACAAGAGACTTTTGGGGGTAAGGTGGGTCGGGTCAGGACCTGCTGGTGGGGATAAGGTGGGTCGGGTCAGGACCTGCTGGTGGGGGGAAGGTGGGTCGGGTCAGGACCTGCTGGTGGGGGATAAGGTGGGTCGGGTCAGGACCTGCTGGTGGGGGATAAGGTGGGTCGGGTCAGGACCTGCTGGTGGGGGTAAGGTGGGTCGGGTCAGGACCTGCTGGTGGGGGTAAGGTGGGTCGGGTCAGGACCTGCTGGTGGGGGTAAGGTGGGTCGGGTCAGGACCTGCTGGTGGGGGTAAGTTGGGTCGGGTCAGGACCTGCTGGTGGGGGTAAGTTGGGTCGGGTCAGGACCTGCTGGTGAGGATAAGGTGGGTCGGGTCAGGACCTGTTGGTGGGGGTAAGGTGGGTTGAGAGATAATGTGTGGAAAAATAACATGATGCAAATTCATCACTGAAGTTGTTATGGTCTGCATGCCTTTGTTGTATATATGCTAAAAAAGGTATTCATTTTATATTTGTAAATAATAATATAATTAATTGTGGTGGGTTACAGAAAATGTATTTTCTCATTAAGTAGGTCTGGGGCCAGATTTCACAGTACTCAAGATTAAAGGTTGAAATGGGTGACCAATACTGTGTTACACAAGGCAATTGATGGGTAGCACAGTTCTATCTGCCATAGCCTTCTCAGCTTCATCATCCAGTGAAAAATGGCTTTGAAATTAAATGGATGTGACATTGGCTCTTAAACCCCCATGCAATCTGTACTCATTGTCAATAACGCATCTGAATGGCGACTCTAAGTGCTAAGTGGAAAAGGCTTATTATTTTTATTGAGTGCGATATCGATGCTGTAGGTTATTATTTTAATTGAGTGTGATCAGTGATTTCGATGCTGTAGGTTATTATTTTAATTACGTGTGATCAGTGATATCGATGCTGTAGGTTATTATTTTAATTACATGTGATCAGTGATATCGATGCTGTAGGTTATTATTTTAATTGAGTGTGATCAGTGATATCGATGCTGTAGGTTATTATTTTAATTGAGTGTGATCAGTGATATCGATGCTGTAGGTTATTATTTTAATTGAGTGTGATCAGTGATATCGATGCTGTAGGTTATTATTTTAATTGCGTGTGATCAGTGATATCGATGCGATAGGTTTTCAGTCGGCACTGCTGAATCAAAAGCACCCCTGTAATCACCATTTTACAGATACATTTTAACATTGTCAAGTCTAACAACTAGTTCCTCAATTAAAGGCTACAATATTGGTAATTAAGGAATTTTACCTCTAGTTTTACAAGGTGGGTATAAAATCTATTTTTATTTTATTTTGGACAATGGTAATGTAAATTAAGATTAATCCCACAAAATTAAGTGAGTGTTGAATGGTTGAGTCAATCAATTAATTGCTGTATTATTGCCACGGTTAGGAGTGAGCATCCAGTGGCAATAAACTTGCGTGAATATAACTCAATGAAAACACATCATACCAGGTAGAAGTTAACTTAACAATGCGATAGTTACTTCTTTACTCGTAGTAGCCGTCGTTTGAATAATTTATGTAGTTTAAATAAAAAAAGGGGGGCGTCCCTGTACTCGTGTTGTCACCGCTGCTAATTCTGTAGTCATGAGAGCGTGGTCTCCAGCCTCCACGTGAGCTAAGTCATTTCACTGACGTATCGCGCGCAGAGGGGTGAGTGCTACATGTTCGCAGCTCCGTTCTCGTGTAGTGAAATGTATTGGTTGGGCTGAATTATTGTATGTATCACTTAAGTAGCTATATAAGTTTATCTGTGAATAGTAATTGTGTTTGTTCACTTGTAAATCAACTACGTTTGTCTGGCCGAATAGCGTGCACACAACTCCTTGCTACGAGTTAGCTTCTCGCTAACTTATTCAACACGTGCGAAGATTGAATTCTAAGTGGTATCAGTATCCAATAAAGTGTTTAATTACTCGGAATTAAAATATTACTCGGCATTTTTTCTCCGTTTTTTCTTCTGAAGCGCACACAAACGGAATAAAGGCGCCGTCGCTCCATTTACCGCCAAATGCACGTAACAAAAGTAGCCTACGAACTTTAGAAACTACGCGAAACAGTATTTTTAATGATCTGACATTAGAATTTCTGGTTATATTTTTGGTGTATTGTGCTTTGTTGTCCGTTACATTACCCAAGTGTCCCTACAGCGATACTTGTGCAGCGTTTCGTTTGTTTCCCCTTGAAATCGCTTTAATTCATTCAGCACAAATTTTAAAGTTTCTAAAAGTATATCGGGATACTACGCAACTGTTGGTCAGTATAGTGCGTTTATTAGCGTTTCTGCTGTTACGGCAGATGCTTGTTTTAAGACGTAACCTACCCGCGTTTTTACCCGGGCTTTCGCTGTTCCGTGCAACTTTCATAAAGAGATTAGAGTGACGTTTTGTGCCTCGAGCGCCAAATAGCAGCTGGGAAATAACCCAATAGTTGAAAAATTCGGGACAGTGCGCGCGGACATGTGTCCAAAAAGTGTGTAACAAAGTGCATACATGATTCAATGTATTTTAATTTGAGCTATTGTTCATTTACGTTCTTCGCTCCTTTGTACCCGTCTTTTCCAATGCGCATGCACATTTAAAAAAAGAAGCGAACAAGTTTAAACGTACTGTGTTATGGTTAACTGGAAAGGGGTTGCAGTTTATAGCCCCCCCCCCAAAAAATAGTGTAATCATTTTTGGATGATGTGTTTCTTGTTCTGGCGGGACATTGTGTATTGTGGCAGAGGGAATCACGCAGAGCAATGTGACCCCACAGGACCCTTTCTCTGTGTGTGTGCACCATGCTTCACTACCTCCAGCTGAACATCTGTTTTGGTGGGCAGACTCACATGGGCCAAATCTTTTGTGCTCGCCTTGGTTACCCTTGGATATTTTTAGGTCTTAAAGTATCAGACGGGTAACCCAACGTGGAAGTACATGTTCATTGAATATAATGCGCAGTATTGTGATGTTATGCACACAGGTCGGTATGAACCAGTGGCTTCTCCAGTCAGATGGACAGAGTGAGTGAGTGCCAGAGAGAATTGTCTTAAAAGGTTTGACTGCACTATTTTAAGTGTATGTACTGTGCTAGTGTTCTCTGTCTTGCTTTATCACGGGACTCCATGATGCTGGTCACATCTCATCTCACTCTGAAAAGGGCCTACAATAACAAGCAGTGCTTTGCCATAAGGCTTAGAGCCATTTAGCCAACCATGTGTTCCATACTGTTCCAGTGTAATTTACAGCTAAATCTAGTCCCACCCCCCAATTCTCATAGAGATCCATTCAAATGCAGAGATGTTATAGTATCGCTTGTAAGAGTACCAGAAAATAAGATATGAAGAGTCTTTTGATGTTGGGTCACAGACTTCAGGAAGTCATGGCATGCAAAGGCAATGCATATGTGAGGAAATACTAAAATAAATTATTACTTTATTCTACATTATGTTAAACTGTCCAATATTTTTTGATGCGTGAAAATAGGGGGACCATGTACAAAAGGTTCCATAATTTCGAAACGGTTCATCCGATATGGATGAAATTACTCTCAAATTAAAGCTGACAGTCTGCACTTCAACCTCAGTGCTAGAGTACAGAACCAAAATAACAAAAAATGTGTCGCTGTCCAATAAGTTATGAGTTATGGTGCTCACTGTAGCTAGGAGCTTTAGCTTCAGTGTTGAGTGCAGCTGTGTTAAAGTCTGTTGTACACACACACACACACACACACACTGTCTTAAGGTCTGTTGTACACAAACACAAACACACACACACACACACACACACACTGTTAAGGTCTGTTGTACACGCACACACACACACACACACACACACCCGCACTAGGGGTGAGTCAGAATATTTGATTATTCGTTCATGAAGGCAAGGATCAAATTTTGGAGGGGGCGGGGCAAAGACTTGTGTAGGTAGTTTTCACTCAGAAACTAAGTCATTTTTTATTTCTTGTGAAATGTATTTTGGGGATGAATGAATACAATTAATATTTTTGATGTCATATTTCATGAATAAATGTAAAAATAAAAGTTTGCACACTAGACTGTGGACCACAGGTGCTGGAGATACGCAAAAGCTAAGTGTGAAAAATTCAGTGGGTGCGTCCCAATGTTATTCACTCTCCACCTCCCTTCCTCCACTCCCCCACTACCACTCCTCTCCTATCCGCAAGTATGCAAAACTGTCTGAACGTTTCCAGTACAAGTATTTGCTGGCACAGTATACAATGTACCTGACATTGCAGTTTGCGTCGAGAAATTTATTAATATGTAATCAGCAACATCAAATTAAAACACAAAGATCCATTTCCGGAGCACGGATGAGATGAGGTGGTAGTGGAGAAAAGGAGGGTGCGTTTTTTGAGTATTGGGATGCACCCACAGGGTTGCGGAGTTTATAGTTTCATAAATAAAAACAAATCAGAACAGAACCATTATACACTTCAGTTCATGGTTCCGTCAAACTATTAGTGAGAAACACCTCGAGACTGCTTCTCGCTGGGGACCGGTGCAGGCTACGTCTTCTTTCTTGCAAACTCGCAAATATGACAAACCTCGAGCTGAAAAAATATCCGCGAAAATCGCTGGCATGCCAAGGACACTAGATAACAGCAGTGTAATCCTTGCAAAGGGTAGGTGCATAAAGTACTGAAAACAGGGAAAACAGCCGTTATTTCGTTGTTTGCGGCTATCCTATTTCATGTGCTTTGGCGTATTTTGATTATAGCCTAGATGTGTGTTTATAGTGCATTATAAGCCTACTTGTATTTAGAAATTTTGTTCTTTTTTTATTTCATATGAATATGTAATTTTCTTGATCTACGTGTTTTATATTATATAATTGTTACTTGTAAATTGTTTCCTGAATTGCCACAATTTTATTGTTAATAGGCCTACAATTTAATAAATAGCCTATTTAATATAGCCTAATGCTTCTTGCGTGCGTTTTAATTACGGTCTTTTCTTAAAGCTGTAGTCTTTCATTTCAGACAAACATGAATACTGTAATTGTGACAGATACGTCTACCACTAGGGATCCAACGTGGATCGGGTTAAAGAAATCAGAAAATCCAAGTTGGCTTTAGCGAATTTACCAAGACGAGAAGGGTGACAGCGGGAGGAGGGAGGAGAAGGGTGACAGCGGGAGGAGGGAGGAGAAGGGTGACAGCGGGAGGAGGGAGGAGAAGGGTGACAGCGGGAGGAGGGAGGAGAAGGGTGACAGCGGGAGGAGGGAGGAGAAGGGTGACAGCGGGAGGAGGGAGGAGAAGGGTGACAGCGGGAGGAGGGAGGAGAAGGGTGACAGCGGGAGGAGGGAGGAGAAGGGTGACAGCGGGAGGAGGGAGGAGAAGGGTGACAGCGGGAGGAGGGAGGAGAAGGGTGACAGCGGGAGGAGGGAGGAGAAGGGTGACAGCGGGAGGAGGGAGGAGGAGAAGGGTGACAGCGGGAGGAGGGTTAAGCCGACACAACCCGCAAGATGAAACCATAATGTGTTAAGCATTCACTATTTAAGATCATAAAAATGAAGGCTAATTCATAGGCCTACAATCGTGGCTGCAACAACAATATTGTTGCTTATTTGACGCCTTCTCCATTCAGTGACCTGCAGTCGCTTAACTTTTACCGCATCAGGAAAATCTACTGCATTTCGCACTTGACAGGTGTCAATTTCTGATCCTGCCGGCACATCCGAATAATCGATTACTCGCTCATACCATCCACTGATTATTCGACCATGACAAATGAGTTTTGCACACCCCTAACCCACACACACACACACACACACACACACACACTGTGTTAATGTCTCTTGTACAGATCTCAAATGTAGTCAGTTGAGCGCAGACAGGCTGGGATTGGCACTAAATAAAATTGATCAGGACTTCTATTTTGGGAACAATGTTTTTAACTGCACAGCTCCGTACCTCCCCGATAAGGTTTCTGTTTAATAACTATCAATAATAGTCAAATAATAACTAAGTTATTATTATAAATGTTCAGAGTAGCAGCTCTTCCTGTTTAGCACCTACTATATATAAAATAAAACTAAAGTGATTTTAAATTGGCAGCATTTTTAAAAGCGGTGCATCAGCCAGTAGAATTGGGATCCAGCATGCCTTCAGTAGTTAGGAGCCAGTAGAATTGGGATCCAGCATGCCTTCAGTAGTTAGGAGCCAGTAGAATTGGGATCCAGCGCCTTCAGTAGTTAGGAGCCAGTAGAATTGGGATCCAGCGCCTTCAGTAGTTAGGAGAGAATTTGTAAGCCCCTTTGATGTGTAGCACAATCACCCCTTCATTTGCTAGAGTAGTTTATTCTTAATTTAATATCTCGTGCGTTACGCAATAGAATGCTTTGAAATGTGTTCATATAACCTATAAATAGATACTTTTTCTACTGAAACAAACAAAATTATGTTAACCTCAAGAGAAAACCAAGAACATCTTTTTTTTCCGTAAAGTGTCTATGAATGTAACGTGTTACATAAACAAGCGTTACTGCTCACATGTTGTAGTATTGCGCCTTTGATATTCAACATAATAATACGGCACTTCTGGAGTACTTTAGCAAAATATAGATCAACATATTAACATTATTTTTACATTACATTATAGACATTTAGCAGACGCTCTTATCCAGAGCGACGTACATAGTGCATTTTCAAACTAGGAACAAGAACGTTTAAAAACAACCCTAAAAAGGCAAATATGAATCTAAGCACTAGGCGCAGTCAGTATGATTGGGGGTTTTTTTTTTTTTTTGGGGGGGGGAATTATACAACATTAATAACAATAGTCACAGGGAGGTAGGGAGGGGTGGAGAGAGGTGCAGCTTGAAGAGGTGAGTCTTCAATCTGCGCTTGAAGGCAGTCAGACTTTCTGCTGTTCTGACCTCCACGGGGAGCTCATTCCACCACTGTGGAGCCAGGACAGACAGACGTCGAGACCGGGTGCTAGCATGAAGAGGGGGTGGTACCAGTCGTCCTGAGGAGGCGGAGCGCAGGGATCTGGCAGGTGTGTAGGGTCTGATTAGTTTTTGGAGGTATGGGGGGGCAGATCCTCGGACTGCCTGGAAGGCGAGCACCAATGTTTTGAATTTGATGCGAGCCATCACCGGTAGCCAGTGGAGGTCAATGAGCAGGGGGGTGACATGGGAGTGTCGGGGGAGGTTAAAGACCAGGCGCGCTGCTGCGTTCTGGATAAGCTGAAGGGGTCTAATGGCCGATGCTGGCAGGCCAGCCAGGAGAGAGTTGCAATAGTCCAGGCGAGACAGCACCATTGCTTGGACCAGGAGCTGGGTTGAGTGGGTGGTGAGGAAGGGGCGGATTCTCCTGATGTTGTACAGGAAGAACCTGCATGCCCGGGTTACTGCTGCGATGTTCTCGGAGAGGGACAGCCTGTTGTCCATCACGACTCCGAGGTTCCTGGCACAGGGCGTTGGGGTCAGTGGAGTGTCCCCTAGGGAAATAGAGAGATTGAGAGGAGGAGAGGTTAAAGCAGGAATGTAGATGAGCTCAGTCTTGCCAGGATTAAGCTTGAGATGGCGGTTGTCCATCCAGCTCTGGATGTCTCTCAGGCAAGCGGAGACGCGGGCTGATACCTGAGTGTCAGAGGGTGATAAGGAGAGAAAGAGTTGAGTATCGTCAGCATAGCAGTGGTAAGAAAGACCATGAGCAGTGATAACAGGGCCAAGGGATTTGGTGTAGATGGAGAAAAGGAGGGGACCAAGGACTGAGCCCTGGGGGACTCCTGTGGTAAGGGGACGGGGTGCCGATACTTTACCAGCCCAGGCAACCTGGGAGGAGCGTTCCGAGAGGTAGGACTCAATCCAGGCCAGGGCCGAGCCGCGGATCCCCGCTGCAGACAGGGACGACAGGAGGATGGAGTGATCTACGGTGTCGAAGGCGGCAGAGAGGTCTAGAAGTATTAGCACAGAGGAGAGGGAGGCTGCCCGAGCTGCATGAAGCATCTCGCTGACGGAGAGGAGTGTGGTCTCCGTTGAGTGGCCGGGTTTGAAGCCGGACTGGAGGGGGTCTAGCAGGTTGTTCTGGGTGAGGAAAGACGACAGTTGGTTAGAAACAGCACGTTCGATAGTTTTGGAAAGAAAAGAAAGAAGGGATACCGGTCTGTAGTTTTGGATGTTGGAGGGGTCCAGCGTAGGTTTTTTCAGGATCGGGGTGATGTGGGCTCTTTTGAAGGATGAGGGGAAACAGCCAGAGGTCAGGGAGGAGTTCACCAGGGAGGTCACAAACGGGAGGATATCTGGGGTGATTGCCTGGAGGAGAGATGAAGGGATAGGGTCGAGGGCACAAGTAGTGGGGCGATGGGAGAGTAGGAGATGGGACACATCAGTCTGAGAAAGGGGAGAAAAGGTGGAGAAGCAGGGGGGCGACACAGAAGGGGTAGAGAGAGAAAGAGTGGGAAACAGTGTCTGTGAGGGGAGGGGGAGGGGGAGTGGGGCTGAAGGAGCTGCGGATGTCTGCGATCTTCTCATCGAAGGAATCTGCAAAGTCGTCTGCAGTGAACGAGGAGTGAGGAGCAGGAGGGGGTTTGCTGAGGAGGGAGGAGAAGATAGAGAACAGTTGACGGGGGTTAGAACTGTGTTTGCAAATTTTTGTGTGATAGTAGGATACCTTGGCGGCGGTGACTGCTGTAGAGAACGCCGCTAGGAGAGTCTGGTAGGAAGAGAGGTCTGATGCGTCTCTGGATTTTCTCCACATCCTCTCAGCTGCGCGGAGACCGGCCCTTGAGGTGCGCAGGGCATCGGACATCCATGGGCAGGGAGGAGATGGGCGTGTGGGCGTTTCAGAATCATAATAAAAAATAATAGAGTTTATTCCTACTTTATGTAACGCACAGTACGTTTCTTGTCACCGTTTGTGCCTTTTCTATCAATAATAGTGCTATTTTGTTTTCCTCGATTCCAACAAGTACGATGGGCTTGTTATGATTTACCTTTCACGTTAATCTAACGTCATAAAATTGAATATTCACAAAGCGAGAGCGTTTTAAAGATAACTGAAACACTTTTTATTCCCTCTTAACACAACAAAATTATGTACGGACTCACCATTGAACATGAATGTTTTGTTATCAAAAACTGCATTCTGACCAACATTCTGTTGGTCTACTCTTGTTTGTATTTGTAGCCGATTAAATGCAGTAAAACGCACGATATGGTACTTTTACCAAAACTGAAACACTTTCTGCTATTATTACCGTGCTCACAAAGCGTAACGAAGAATAATCTAGCGCGAGGAACAACGAGAACCGCTCAAAACAAGCCATAATTCTTTGCCGTTTTGAAGCTATTTTCTCCCTTCTTCTTCGCTTGGCGTTCATGTAATCTGAGCACACATAACTGGAGTGGACTCAGTAGATTTCATGTAATCTGAGCACACATAACTGGGGTGGACTCAGTAGATTTCATGTAATCTGAGCACACATAACTGGGGTGGACTCAGTAGATTTCATGTAATCTGAGCACACATAACTGGGGTGGACTCAGTAGATTTCATGTAATCTGAGCACACATAACTGGGGTGGACTCAGTAGATTTCATGTAATCTGAGCACACATAACTGGGGTGGACTCAGTAGATTTCAGGGCATTTTTATTGCGTAATAAGTAAGTTGCGTAATAAGTAAGTTTCGTAATTGCGTGATCTAAATCACGTCCACGTGCGCTTACAATTTTGAAATGACAAAATGCAGCTTACAGCATCTAAAATTAGTTACTATATTTCATTATTTTCTATTGATATCATGATCTAACATCAAAATACATGAAATGAGACAAAGAAAACTAAATTGCTGTGAAATTAGTTTTAATCACCTTTGTAACACCAAATGGAGGGGTGATTGTGCTACTGATCCTTGATCATTTGCTGGATTGCGCTGGAGGTCGATGTAAGGGCATGGGTTAGGGTTAGGGTTCTTTGTGCAGAGAACCTGATCCTATTTTCCACAACATTAATCATTATAAAGGGAGTCTAACATGGAAGTCAAAGTAGGTGTGTTTACAGAACAGAAGCTTGCTAATTTCCAAGATGGCTAATGGATACCCCCCCCAAAACACACGGCACCGTCCTCGTTTTACAAACAGTGCAGCGTGTACCACAGCATAGACCCCATATCCCCGATAAAGTATTTTTGGATACATCAGGCATTACTCTAAATTTGATCCGTGTCAGATCCGTGATGCTTCAGAACCCAAGTCCCAGGAAGTCGTTGGGCAATTTTGGAAGATGGCCACATTGGGGAATTTTGGAGGATGGCCACAGGTTGGCATTTGTAGAGGCCCATGATGGACAGGCGCTTTTCGAGGCTCTGGGGGGGGTTATTCCTAATTTAGCTCCAGAGCAGAACTTTGTGGATCAGAATATCAGCACTTCTGGAGAAACTGTTATGAAGTTGAAAGTTTTGACTGATGGGAGTGGATTTTAGCGATGGGAATGTTTATAGTTTTACCTCTGATTTTACTGCATATCACTTCTGATCTCCTCAACCTCCTCCATTATTGGTGTTCTTTTCAAGATGACAATGAATGTCAAATCTGCTGCGTTGTGTACACTGGGGCTTTTTAAGATGCTGCGTTGTGTACACTGGGGCTTTTTAAGATGCTGCATTGTGTACACTGGGGCTTTTTATGATGCTGCGTTGTGTACACTGGGGCTTTTTAAGATGCTGCGTTGTGTAGACTGGGGCTTTTTAAGATGCTGCCTTGTGTAGACTGGGGCTTTTTAAGATGCTGCATTGTGTACACTGGGGCTTTTTAAGATGCTGCATTGTGTACACTGGGGCTTTTTAAGATGTTGTGTTGACTGGGGCTTTTTAAGATGCTGCATTGTGTACACTGGGGCTTTTTAAAATGCTGCGTTGTGTACACTGGGGCTTTTTAAGATGCTGCGTTGTGTACACTGGGGCTTTTTAAGATGCTGTGTTGTGTACACTGGGGCTTTTTAAGATGCTGCGTTGTGTAGCCTGGGGCTTTTTAAGATGCTGTGTTGTGTACACTGGGGCTTTTTAAGATGCTGCGTTGTGTAGACTGGGGCTTTTTAAGATGCTGCGTTGTGTACACTGGGGCTTTTTAAGATGCTGTGTTGTGTACACTGGGGCTTTTTAAGATGCTGCGTTGTGTAGCCTGGGGCTTTTTAAGATGCTGTGTTGTGTACACTGGGGCTTTTTATGATGCTGCGTTGTGTACACTGGGGCTTTTTAAGATGCTGCGTTGTGTAGACTGGGGCTTTTTAAGATGCTGCGTTGTGTACACTGGGGCTTTTTAAGATGCTGCGTTGTGTAGACTGGGGCTTTTTAAGATGCTGCGTTGTGTACACTGGGGCTTTTTAAGATGCTGCGTTGTGTACACTGGGGCTTTTTAAGATGCTGTGTTGTGTACACTGGGGCTTTTTAAGATGCTGCGTTGTGTAGACTGGGGCTTTTTAAGATGCTGCGTTGTGTAGACTGGGGCTTTTTAAGATGCTGCGTTGTGTAGACTGGGGCTTTTTAAGATGCTGCGTTGTGTACACTGGGGCTTTTTAAAGGCCGTTACACATCGAGGCGAAAATGCGAAAATGCTCTCGATCAGTTTCCATTTACATTGCCTGATTGTCAACCAAACAATTGATTCGCTTAATAATCAAAACCAATAAGTAAATGATTAGACTACCAATTTATTTTTAATTAACATTATTGTTCTGTACATCAAACTTGTCGGATTTGTCTATATCATGCAAAGATTCTGACTTGCTCAATGTTTAAATGTTCAATGTTTCGTATATTTTCCTAAATTAGTTTCTCTAGCCTGAATTATGCGTGCAACGGTTCGAGACACTTACAGTTGTCCTCTTTAAAGTTGGTTTCTAATGTTTAAATGGCTTTGATTAATTTGAGCGCCGTCTTAAAGTTAATTAGCCTACTTTAACGCATGCAGATTATTGCCACTCTTGTTGAACAATCAAGTTGTGGTTAGCTCTGGTCACATAACATTAGCTAACAAGGGGGAAAAAGAGCCAAACTAAATGGCTCGTTCACCGAAAGGAATCTGTTCCCTACGTTAACCAAAGAGAGCCGTTCAAAACGAGCCATTCGTTGGTGAACGACCCATCTTCCTTTCATGTAAATGTGAGATCAGGGACAGTGGGAGCTGTTCTGATAATACAGAAGCGAGCCAACACAAATGATACCCTACAGATGCAGTGGAGTCTAACGTCGCTACAAACCATGGCTTTGATTCAATGAAACAAGCCTAGGAGCGGAACTAACTCAGAACTAAAGTTTGCGATCTTCGTTAGATAATGAAACTCCTAAATATCCCAATCACAGAGCAGCATTTCAACAAAGTTATTAAAATTATTGAATATTTTATCCGCTTTTCTTATGTGCTTTTATAATTTTTTCCCGGACTATTGTTTTCTTTGATGTCTGTGATATGTTGAAGCGCTCGTATTGATTAAGCCAAATGGGGGGCGGGGTCAAACCAAAGTAAGAAAAGACACCCACTTCAGGCCTCGTGAGTTAGGGTTAGCTGTGTGTTAGGGGCCCATGGGGCTGTGTGTTAGGGGCCCACGGGGCTGTGTGTTAGGGGCCCACGGGGCTGTGTGTTAGGGGCCCACGGGGTTGTGAGTTAGGGGCCCACGGGGTTGTGAGTTAGGGGCCCACGGGGTTGTGAGTTAGGGGCCCACGGGGTTGTGAGGGAGGGGCCCACGGGGCTGTGTGTTAGGGGCCCACGGGGCTGTGTGTTAGGGGCCCACGGGGTTGTGAGTTAGGGGCCCACGGGGTTGTGAGGGAGGGGCCCACGGGGTTGTGAGTTAGGGGCCCACGGGGTTGTGAGGGAGGGGCCCACGGGGCTGTGGAACCATGTGATTCACTGTGCTCCTGTAATTTCATTGGCTGTAATAACATTTTCTCAAATCGAATTACAGTAGGTTTGCCCGACTGGCACGAGAGGCCATGTTAGGATAAAATTCTGCCAGTGTCAAAACCTGACGGATCCAAGAGTTCAGGCTTAATCTGAAGAAATTGGGTAACAGGCCATGTAACATATGATCTTAACGTATAAAAATAACCAGTCTTTCACTGTCACCAGCATTCCTAATGTTGCACTCAATTCCCTTTAAATTCAGGAAATCAATTGAAATTCAATACATTCAGTAAAAATAATCAGTTGGTTTCCTTCATTGAGCCCAGCCGTGTTCACTAAGCTCCTCTTGACCTTACAATGATCACTGTGTCACCGTGCAAAATCGCCATGGCAACAGGTCAGGGGAGTACGTAGAGGGCTGCCTTGTGTTTGTCACATGTGTGTCTGAAATAAGCGTGCTCATTGTGTACAGTTGTCAGACACTCATCAGCCGGTGCCCAAAATAGCAGGACCGTTCTGCTGGGCAGGAAAATGATCCCTCCTGCTGCTGTTAGCTGATGGGTGACCTCGCATGACCGAGGGATTCGACACGCTTCAGCACTGCTGAGACAACTAGGGGGTGCAGTGGCCCCAACCTTTCTTTGCCCATGACGGAACTACCAACTATGCAAAAACATTTCTGTTAAAGTGTGGGCCGATATACGCTGTGTTCATACGAGGAATACATTTCTGTTAAAGTGTGGGCCGATATACGCTGTGTTCATACGAGGAATTCATTTCTGTTAAAGTGTGGGCCGATATACGCTGTGTTCATACGAGGAATTCATTTCTGTTAAAGTGTGGGCCGATATACGCTGCGTTTATACGAGGAATTCATTTCTGTTAAAGTGTGGGCCGATATACGCTGTGTTTATACGAGGAATACATTTCTGTTAAAGTGTGGGCCGATATACGCTGTGTTTATACGAGGAATACATTTCTGTTAAAGTGTGGGCCGATATACGCTGTGTTTATACGAGGAATTCATTTCTGTTAAAGTGTGGGCCGATATACGCTGTGTTCATACGAGGAATTCTATTCTTAAGCTATCGGAGGTGTGTAACATTGTAAAATATGCGGCTGTCTGAATAATATGAATTGTATCTAAAAGTCCATTTGGAAACGAGCGTGGGCATTAGTAAATACAAAATTTTATTATCAATATCTAACTACCCTTATTCAACTATTAGAATGTTAGGGCAACTAAGAGTTGTTTAATGAGACCTAAAGTGTGTCTTTGGCATGTTTAGATGGGAGGGTTAAACATTGTGTAAATACACAGGACACCACTTCAGAAGGATATGTATTAATTATGTTTGGATTATTTGAGTTGACCAGGTCTTAAGGATATTTATTTATTAATTATGTCTGGGTTATTTGAGTTGACCAGGTCTTAAGGATATTTATTTATTAATTATGTCTGGGTTATTTGAGTTGACCAGGTCTTAAGGATATTTATTTATTAATTATGTCTGGGTTATTTGAGTTGACCAGGTCTTAAGGATATTTATTTATTAATTATGTCTGGGTTATTTGAGTTGACCAGGTCTTAAGGTTATGTATTTATTAATTATGTCTGGGTTATTTGAGTTGACCAGGTCTTAAGGATATTTATTTATTAATTATGTCTGGGTTATTTGAGTTGACCAGGTCTTAAGGATATTTATGTATTAATTATGTCTGGGTTATTTGAGTTGACCAGGTCTTAAGGATATTTATTTATTAATTATGTCTGGGTTATTTGAGTTGACCAGGTCTTAAGGATATTTATTTATTAATTATGTCTGGGTTATTTGAGTTGACCAGGTCTTAAGGATATTTATTTATTAATTATGTCTGGGTTATTTGAGTTGACCAGGTCTTAAGGATATTTATTTATTAATTATGTCTGGATTATTTGAGTTGACCAGGTCTTAAGGATATTTATTTATTAATTATGTCTGGGTTATTTGAGTTGACCAGGTCTTAAGGATATTTATTAATTAATTATGTCTGGATTATTTGAGATGACCATCTCTTAAGGATATTTATTTATTAATTATGTCTGGGTTATTTGAGTTGACCAGGTCTTAAGGTTATTTATTTATTAATTATGTCTGGGTTATTTGAGTTGACCAGGTCTTAAGGATATTTATTTATTAATTATGTCTGGGTTATTTGAGTTGACCAGGTCTTAAGGATATTTATTTATTAATTATGTCTGGGTTATTTGAGATGACCATCTCTTAAGGATATTTATTTATTAATTATGTCTGGGTTATTTGATTTGACCATCTCTTAAGGTTATTTATTTATTAATTATGTCTGGATTATTTGAGTTGACCAGGTCTTAAGGTTATTTATTTATTAATTATGTCTGGGTTATTTGAGTTGACCAGGTCTTAAGGTTATTTATTTATTAATTATGTCTGGGTTATTTGAGTTGACCAGGTCTTAAGGATATTTATTTATTAATTATGTCTGGGTTATTTGAGTTGACCAGGTCTTAAGGATATTTATTTATTAATTATGTCTGGGTTATTTGAGTTGACCAGGTCTTAAGGATATTTATTTATTAATTATGTCTGGGTTATTTGAGTTGACCAGGTCTTAAGGATATTTATTTATTAATTATGTCTGGGTTATTTGAGATGACCAGGTCTTAAGGATATTTATTTATTAATTATGTCTGGGTTATTTGAGATGACCAGGTCTTAAGGATATTTATTTATTAATTATGTCTGGGTTATTTGAGTTGACCAGGTCTTAAGGATATTTATTTATTAATTATGTCTGGGTTATTTGATTTGACCATCTCTTAAGGTTATTTATTTATTAATTATGTCTGGATTATTTGAGATGACCAGGTCTTAAGGTTATTTATTTATTAATTATGTCTGGGTTATTTGATTTGACCATCTCTTAAGGTTATTTATTTATTAATTATGTCTGGATTATTTGAGTTGACCAGGTCTTAAGGTTATTTATTTATTAATTATGTCTGGGTTATTTGAGTTGACCAGGTCTTAAGGTTATTTATTTATTAATTATGTCTGGGTTATTTGAGTTGACCAGGTCTTAAGGATATTTATTTATTAATTATGTCTGGGTTATTTGAGTTGACCAGGTCTTAAGGATATTTATTTATTAATTATGTCTGGGTTATTTGAGTTGACCAGGTCTTAAGGTTATTTATTTATTAATTATGTCTGGGTTATTTGAGTTGACCAGGTCTTAAGGATATTTATTTATTAATTATGTCTGGGTTATTTGAGTTGACCAGGTCTTAAGGATATTTATTTATTAATTATGTCTGGGTTATTTGAGATGACCAGGTCTTAAGGATATTTATTTATTAATTATGTCTGGGTTATTTGAGTTGACCAGGTCTTAAGGATATTTATGTATTAATTATGTCTGGGTTATTTGAGTTGACCAGGTCTTAAGGATATTTATTTATTAATTATGTCTGGGTTATTTGAGTTGACCAGGTCTTAAGGTTATTTATTTATTAATTATGTCTGGGTTATTTGAGTTGACCAGGTCTTAAGGATATTTATTTATTAATTATGTCTGGGTTATTTGAGTTGACCAGGTCTTAAGGATATTTATTTATTAATTATGTCTGGGTTATTTGAGATGACCAGGTCTTAAGGATATTTATTTATTAATTATGTCTGGGTTATTTGAGATGACCAGGTCTTAAGGTTATTTATTTATTAATTATGTCTGGGTTATTTGAGTTGACCAGGTCTTAAGGTTATTTATTTATTAATTATGTCTGGGTTATTTGAGTTGACCAGGTCTTAAGGATATTTATTTATTAATTATGTCTGGGTTATTTGAGTTGACCAGGTCTTAAGGATATTTATTTATTAATTATGTCTGGGTTATTTGAGATGACCAGGTCTTAAGGATATTTATTTATTAATTATGTCTGGGTTATTTGAGATGACCAGGTCTTAAGGTTATTTATTTATTAATTATGTCTGGGTTATTTGAGTTGACCAGGTCTTAAGGATATTTATTTATTAATTATGTCTGGGTTATTTGAGTTGACCAGGTCTTAAGGATATTTATTTATTAATTATGTCTGGGTTATTTGAGATGACCAGGTCTTAAGGTTATTTATTTATTAATTATGTCTGGGTTATTTGAGTTGACCAGGTCTTAAGGATATTTATTTATTAATTATGTCTGGGTTATTTGAGTTGACCAGGTCTTAAGGATATTTATTTATTAATTATGTCTGGGTTATTTGAGATGACCAGGTCTTAAGGATATTTATTTATTAATTATGTCTGGGTTATTTGAGATGACCAGGTCTTAAGGTTATTTATTTATTAATTATGTCTGGGTTATTTGAGTTGACCAGGTCTTAAGGATATTTATTTATTAATTATGTCTGGGTTATTTGAGTTGACCAGGTCTTAAGGATATTTATTTATTAATTATGTCTGGGTTATTTGAGATGACCAGGTCTTAAGGTTATTTATTTATTAATTATGTCTGGGTTATTTGAGTTGACCAGGTCTTAAGGATATTTATTTATTAATTATGTCTGGGTTATTTGAGATGACCAGGTCTTAAGGATATTTATTTATTAATTATGTCTGGGGGCGTTAGCACAACGGTAAGAGCGCTGACTTTCGCGCCGGTCCTGCCATATCCGAGCGTGGCCGGCGCCCTGTGGAAGCAGCAATTGGCGGCTGCTTCCGGGTGGGGGGAGGGGCTCGGAGAGAATCGCTGCGCACGGGACCCAGGGCGTGTCACGGTCAGGAGCTCGAGGAGCTGCGCCCTGTAGAGGACGTGGCCTCGCCTTCCAACTACTAATATACCGATTGACGGGGTTGTGTAGCAGTGGTTCTCTAGCGGTTGCTACACGGGGGGGAATTGAATTAGAATAGGGGTTCAATTGGCTACCAAATTGGGAGAAAAAGGGAAAAAATCAGAAACAAATTTAAAAAATAAATAAATAATTATGTCTGGGTTATTTGAGTTGACCATCTCTTAAGGATATTTATTTATTAATTATGTGTGAGTGACTCATTGGAATGGCAGGAGGATATGGGTGTAAATGCAGGGTCGTTTGTTGGTTCAGTTGGTGCTATGACCCTGTTTGAGTTCTGCATTCCTGTTCATTATCAGCTCTATTGGCGATGCTTCAGGGAGGAGACACGTACTCCCTTGGGTTTTTTCTTTTGCGATTTTGAAACATCTGCAACATTTTTCATGGTCTGTGCCAAGAAAATGCGTCCAGAATTTATTTCATGCAACTCCTCCTTCATATTTGTACAGACCCTTTAAAATGTTATCGTTTATTTATTGCAATTTATGCACTTTGAGAGCCAAAATAAGCCAGTGTAGGCCTGCTTTTACAGATTCCAAATGTATTGTGGAATTTCAATACTGGGGATTTAGCTGTGGAAATGACTCCTATGGCATTGAGCTCTGCATGACCTCTAGCCATGATTCTTAATGGCAAACATGGTGTGCTTGGAGATCAGCAGTGGTAGGCCTCAGCCAATCTGGAGGCCTACATAAGAGACTGGAGCTTAATCCAGAGCGTACGCTCACCCATCTAGCCAAGGTTAGGTCTGCATCTCATCTGCAGATCCTAAACTATGATTATGAATAAGTACTCCGAATCGTTGATTTAGGGCAGTAAGGGGATTTTCTGAGTGGTACTCTCGAGTACTTTTTAATTTGAAACCAGCATGTTTGTTGAAACGGCAGGCTCTGAAGAACCCAAAACAGGAAATACTGACTGAGTCAACTCGGCTCAGTGGCTCATGAATTCTTTGTCTCACAAATAGAATGGCTTTAGGAAATTAACTTACAGGTGTGTGCAAGCAGTCAAAGTAAATGTGGAGTAAACTATCTGAAGTACACCAGCATGAGGCTAGTGGGGGATTTCATGGTAACATATTTAATGTTAAGGCCACAGCAAAGAGCCTAGATGTTTGAAATGTTGCATAACCTACTGATTTAACAGTCCTTGTTCCATCAGATGGAAGTGCAGATGTGACTTGTTTATGCACATACTTGCATTAAGAAAAAATATGTTGTGTGGCTAAGCAGCAGTGTACAGAGTACACCCAGTTCTCTCTGGAGCGAGCGTGTTAAAAATCCAGATCCCAGTGTTTTGCTCATAGAAAACGAGGCACGCCTTTTGAGTGTGTGCCACATCATTGGTCAGCTATGAGTTGAAGGTTAAGGAATGCCATTGGCTTGCTCGTCCGGGTTGTCATCGGTGATGCATTCTTTTTGTAAGTCTCACTAAGAGCGTGTGCTCAATGCCAGGAATGTAATGTAATTAGATGCATCATTCCTCTTCCACTCTCTGGGGCCATATCCGAATCGGCACACTTGTGTACTATTGAGTATGCCGCTTGAGTATATTTTTAAAAAAGCTGTTAAGTACATGACAATTCTGTTAATTGAGTGTTCTTAATATCCGTAAATTGTATACTTATTTCCGGGTTTTCGCTGATCGTAGTACGGAGGATATTTTTCACAAACTGCATGTCACTAAACAGTATGTAGTAAGCAGTATACAGTATTCTAGTACACAGTAAACAGGACGCAGTAGATAGGGCTCTGATTCGGACACAGTCTGGGTCTTGTAGCAAGTAGAGTGGTCACAGATTAGGCTATATTTCCCTAGTCATGAGCTCCTTGCATAGGTCTGGGTGGTACAGTGGTAGATTTGGTAATTCTATAAATGGGAAGAGATGGAGGCAAAAGGTGTTTTGTAAGGCTGTTGGGTAGTTTGTCCTATGAAAAGGCTCTGTTCTAGTGAGTGGACGGACCCCAGAGTCTGGTATCTTAAGGCTCTGTTCTAGTGGATGGACGGGCCCCAGGGTCTGGTATCTTAAGGCTCTGTTCTAGAGGATGGACGGGCCCCAGGGTCTGGTATCTTAAGGCTCTGTTCTAGTGGATGGACGGGCCCCAGGGTCTGGTATCTTAAGGCTCTGTTCTAGAGGATGGACGGGCCCCAGGGTCTGGTATCTTAAGGCTCTGTTCTAGTGGATGGACGGGCCCCAGGGTCTGGTATCTTAAGGCTCTGTTCTAGTGGATGGACGGGCCCCAGGGTCTGGTATCTTAAGGCTCTGTTCTAGTGAGTGGACGGACCCCAGAGTCTGGTATCTTAAGGCTCTGTTCTAGAGGATGGACGGGCCTTATGGTCTGGTATCTTAAGGCTCTGTTCTAGAGGATGGACGGGCCTTATGGTCTGGTATCTTAAGGCTCTGTTCTAGAGGATGGACGGGCCTTATGGTCTGGTATCTTAAGGCTCTGTTCTCGTGGGTGGATGGGCCCCAGGGTCTGGTATCTTAAGGCTCTGTTCTAGAGGATGGACGGGCCTTATGGTCTGGTATCTTAAGGCCACAGGAGGACACACAAACGGCTTCAGTGTGGCCCAGGAAAGGGAGGATTTCAGCATAGAGAGAGATGTATGTATAAATTTCTGCTTTCAGTCGGCCGGGATTCCAGATATAAAGTATGAAAGACCAGCTTGGCTGTTATAGCCGACATCTGAAATGATTTGGGTAATGCACCGTTTTGAAATAATCCCAGTCCAAACGTTCTATAGCTATGAATCAGAGATATTGAGGAATGGTGCAGCGGCTGCTTTGCTCAAGCAGTCAGATACACTGCACCAGATTCATGTTGTTTTTGTGTTTCATTAGATTGCTGGTATTACTCCCCTTACATGCAACAGGTTATTGTTTTATACATAAAATGCACTTTGCTGTGTTTGAGTTTGCTTTGGTAAAGTGGGCCCACACTGTCTGCCATCAGTGCCACATGACTGGAGTGCACAGAACTTAAACGCACAACGTTGAACGTAATCGCCTGACGCGTGCAGCTCGTCATTAGAAGGAATCGTTAGGACCCAAGCAGAAACATATATTTTACAGAAGGTCATTTAAAAATGCCTGCCAGCTATGTTAGAATTAATTAAAGTGAATTACGTACAAATATCGATCGCAGCAGCGTTTGTGTTTGTGTCAGTGAGTGTGAGTGTGGAGCTTAAAGCTGATTTCAGAAAATGTGCAGCTCTATGACTGTAAAGTAAGCAGGGTGTGAAAGTAATACTCGCCACCAGCCAGCAGGGTGTGAAAGTAATATTCGCCACCAGCCAGCAGGGTGTGAAAGTAATACTCGCCACCAGCCAGCAGGGTGTGAAAGTAATACTCGCCACCAGCCAGCAGGGTGTGAAAGTAATACTCGCCACCAGCCAGCAGGGTGTGAAAGTAATACTCGCCACCAGCCAGCAGGGTGTGAAAGTAATACTCGCCACCAGCCAGCAGGGTGTGAAAGTAATACTCGCCACCAGCCAGCAAGGTGTGAAAGTAATACTCGCCACCAGCCAGCAGTAATAAAGGGTTAGGGTTAGGTAAGGTTTTGATTGCGGCTGGTAAAATTTTTACGCTTGCAGCCATTTTGGCTGGTAGTCAACCAATTTGTGTCATATTGTAAAAGCTAATGTGGCTGGTAAAATGTTGAAAATGGCTGGTGAAGCACTGGCAACTTCACCACTTCAGCTATTTTTGAGACCCCAGAGCAACGATTTCCTCAAAGCAACAACAAAATTGAGTGGCTTTTCAGAATTTAAAAGCAAGATACTATTTTGCCAGCTCTTTAACTCTTGCTCTGTGTTTTCACACACGTAACAGGGCACTGTGTTAGACCTCTTTAACTCTTGCTCTGTGTTTTCACACACGTAACAGGGCACTGTGTTAGACCTCTTTAACTCTTGCTCTGTGTTTTCACACACGTAACAGGGCACTGTGTTAGACCTCTTTAACTCTTGCTCTGTGTTTTCACACACGTAACAGGGCACTGGGTTAGACCTCTTTAACTCTTGCTCTGTGTTTTCACACACGTAACAGGGCACTGGGTTAGACCTCTTTAACTCTTGCTCTGTGTTTTCACACACGTAACAGGGCACTGTGTTAGACCTCTTTAACTCTTGCTCTGTGTTTTCACACACGTAACAGGGCACTGTGTTAGACCTCTTTAACTCTTGCTCTGTGTTTTCACACACGTAACGGGGCACTGGGTTAGACCTCTTTAACTCTTGCTCTGTGTTTTCACACACGTAACAGGGCACTGGGTTAGACCTCTTTAACTCTTGCTCTGTGTTTTCACACACGTAACAGGGCACTGGGTTAGACCTCTTTAACTCTTGCTCTGTGTTTTCACACACGTAACAGGGCACTGTGTTAGACCTCTTTAACTCTTGCTCTGTGTTTTCACACACGTAACAGGGCACTGGGTTAGACCTCTCTAACTCTTGCTCTGTGTTTTCACACACGTAACAGGGCACTGGGTTAGACCTCTCTAACTCTTGCTCTGTGTTTTCACACATGTAACAGGGCACTGGGTTAGACCTCTTTAACTCTTGCTCTGTGTTTTCACACACGTAACAGGGCACTGGGTTAGTGTGTCATCGCGTCATGAGCAGTTACGTCACCTTGTGAGAAAAGTAGCACTGCGCAGGCGCCATAACGCCGGCCCCCGCCTGGGTCACACTGGGGTAGATATCTTATCGGCTGCAGAAACGTGTGGGGCGTTACTGTGGGGTCGGGGGGGGGGGGGGTGCTCTGGGACAGACTGGAGGGGCATATTGGGGGGTGGGTTGGAAAGTAAACTACCCTGTTTTGTATTAAATATAAAATACATTTTGCCACAACGTTCAGATGTTAAGAGTAGCTTGCACAACAGCGTCACGTCTGGTGGGGCACTGCCCCTAATGTAAAAATGCCACTGCTCACAACAGAAACGGTTATATATATAAACATCGAACAAAAAGTTCGGAAATTTGTGTTTGTTAGATTATTTCTCTGTTGTAACAATGCTTCTTGGCAATACATTTTATACCGCTGGAAAGCCTGTTTATTTCCCTTTTAAATGGTGCCCCATTTGTAAGGAACATGCATTTGTAGGATGAGCAGCACAGCTGAGTATGTGGGTTGCGCCCATGAAAGATTAGCCAAATCTTCTCTGCCAATGCCAAACAGCTTACACCTGCACTGGAACCTGAACATGTGGAGGAACGTTATGTTCAGCGATGAGTCCAGATTCTGCCTACGGAAGTTGGATCGTCGGGTCAAAGTGTGGAGAAGACGGGGAGAACGCTATGCTGATTGCTGCACCGATAGAGTAACACCTTTTGGTGGAGGCAGTGTGATGGTGTGGGGCGGCATCTCCATCACTGGAAAAACGAGGCTTGTCATCATTGGAGGCAATCTCAATGCAGAGAGATATCGAGATGAGATTCTGCAACCAGTGGCAATCCCATATCTCCACAGTCTGGGACCGAACTTCATCCTCCAAGATGACAACGCTCGCCCCCACAGAGCGGGGTTTATCAGAGACTACTTCCAGAATTTGGGAGTAGAGAGAATGGAATGGCCTGCCAACAGTCCTGACCTCAACCCAATTGAACACTTGTGGGATCAGCTTGGGCGTGCTGTTCATGCTAGAGTGACCAACACAACCACGTTGGCTGACTTGCGACAAATCCTGGTTGAGGAGTGGAATGCCATCCCACAGCAGTGTGTGACCACGCTGGTGACCAGCATGAGGAGGAGGTGCCAGGCTGTTGTGGCTGTGTATGGTTCTTCCACACACTGCTGAGGCTCCTGACTGTTTGTTAAATTAATCAATTGTAAAATTGCCAATATGTCTTGTTTCTTCCTTGTTACTGATAGACTTCAATCATCCAATCCACCAAACAACACCAAACAAGAGTCACTAGCAACAGCAGAATAAGCTGTTTGGCATTGGCAGAGAAGATTTGGCAAATTTTACATGGGCGCAACCCACATACTCCGCTGTGCTGCTCATCCCACAAATGCATGTTCCTTACAAATGGGGCAGCATTTAAAAGGGAAATAAACAGGCTTTCCAGCGGTATAAAATGTATTGCCAAGAAGCATTGTTACAACAGAGAAATAATCTACCAAACACAAATTTCCGAACTTTTTGTTTGATGTTTATATATAGTAGTTATAAATAATAAGTAATAAAGCAGTGGTGAATGGGTTTGCTTGGGTGTTTGTTTTGAACTGCTATCAGTGTTGCCAGACTGAGGGATTTTTCCCTAAATGTAGGGTATTTTAAAGAATTCATAGTGGAAGTTTTAGAGTAAAAATGTATGGGAGTCAATGACAGATGCGGGATTTTAAAAGGTGGTATGGGGGAAATTGTGAGAATATTGTATGGGAGTCTTTTGAAGATGGGGGATTTTTTTTTATAGCGGGGACTATAATGGTATAGTGGCCCTGAGCCACCCTGACTGGGTGCTAGCGCCACCTTGTGGTGAAAAGGGGACATGCTGTATGTATGTTAAACTTCGGTTCATTTCTTGGTTGTGATATTGTCATTTCTGCGCGCGCCCTGTATTATTGTGAGGGGGCGGGGTGTGGAAGAGCCAGAGGGGCGATTTTTCACGCAACTCGCCTTCGAACGTAGACATAATATTTTTATGAATGAAACTATCCCACCCCGTGGGTTTCCCCGCTCTTCTCGTTGTAACGTAGTAGCGCTTGTATTTTATCAATGAAAGCCAGCGGGAATTTGTGCTGTTTTTTGTGTTGCCATAGAAATAATAAATTTTTCCCCGCTAATTTTTTTTTAAGTAGCCTATGGATTGTTGGTATTAATTATACAATTTTTATAAAAATAGCAAAGAAGTGTACTTAAATGTTCTTGTTTGTTTCTGCAAGGGAGTGGGTTGTCATTTAAATAATAAATTAGTGATAGCAACTTTTGTGTTTTCTACTTTATTTAATTTAAGGGGTTTTTAATTCCAAACGTATATCAGCTATCAAACTCTGAATGTTGGCAAAATGTAGATATTTTGTGGGTCAATACAGCGGTCTTTAAATACTGGAATGGATTGATTAAAAACTTGCACAAAAAAAGAATAATCGGTCATCAATTCGATGTGGCGATTTCATGCCGTTGAAGCCTCTAGCTTGCAGGAAATGGCTGTTTTAGGTGTTTGGAAAAGAAAGTGCTCCAGCTTCCAGAGGGGGAGCCCCTTGCCACTGTGAAACGTGTACAGCTTCCAGAGGGGGAGCCCCTTGCCACTGTGAAACGTGTACAGCTTCCAGAGGGGGAGCCCCTTGCCCCTGTGAAACGTGTACAGCTTCCAGAGGGGGGTGCCCCTTGCCACTGTGAAACGTGTACAGCTTCCAGAGGGGGGAGCCCCTTGCCACTGTGAAACGTGTACAGCTTCCAGAGGGGGGTGCCCCTTGCCACTGTGAAACGTGTACAGCTTCCAGAGGGGGAGCCCCTTGCCACTGTGAAACGTGTACAGCTTCCAGAGGGGGGAGCCCCTTGCCACTGTGAAACGTGTACAGCTTCCAGAGGGGGGTGCCCCTTGCCACTGTGAAACGTGTACAGCTTCCAGAGGGGGAGCCCCTTGCCACTGTGAAACGTGTACAGTTTCCAGAGGGGGGTGCCCCTTGCCACTGTGAAACGTGTACAGCTTCCAGAGGGGGGAGCCCCTTGCCACTGTGAAACGTGTACAGCTTCCAGAGGGGGAGCCCCTTGCCCCTGTGAAACGTGTACAGCTTCCAGAGGGGGGAGCCCCTTGCCACTGTGAAACGTGTACAGCTTCCAGAGGGGGAGCCCCTTGCCCCTGTGAAACGTGTACAGCTTCCAGAGGGGGGTGCCCCTTGCCACTGTGAAACGTGTACAGCTTCCAGAGGGGGAGCCCCTTGCCCCTGTGAAACGTGTACAGCTTCCAGAGGGGGGAGCCCCTTGCCACTGTGAAACGTGTACAGCTTCCAGAGGGGGAGCCCCTTGCCCCTGTGAAACGTGTACAGCTTCCAGAGGGGGGTGCCCCTTGCCACTGTGAAACGTGTACAGCTTCCAGAGGGGGAGCCCCTTGCCCCTGTGAAACGTGTACAGCTTCCAGAGGGGGGTGCCCCTTGCCACTGTGAAACGTGTACAGCTTCCAGAGGGGGGAGCCCCTTGCCACTGTGAAACATGTACAGCTTCCAGAGGGGGGAGCCCCTTGCCACTGTGAAACGTGTACAGCTTCCAGAGGGGGAGCCCCTTGCCACTGTGAAACGTGTACAGCTTCCAGAGGGGGGTGCCCCTTGCCACTGTGAAACGTGTACAGCTTCCAGAGGGGGGAGCCCCTTGCCACTGTGAAACGTGTACAGCTTCCAGAGGGGGGAGCCCCTTGCCACTGTGAAACGTGTACAGCTTCCCTTTCTTTGCTGGTGGTTGGACATCTCAAAATCAGCTTCACTGACTCTAACCCTAATCGTCTATCAATGTGAACTTCATTTTTTTTTTTTTTGTGTGAAAAATTATGTGATTGTTTCATTTTATTACCCTTGAGGGGAAAAACTGGTTCAGTTAATTAATGCTACTTAGGTTAGGGTTAGGGTTAGGTTTAGGGTTAGGGTTAGGTTAGGTTAGGGTTAGGGTTAGGGTTAGGTTTAGGTTTAGGAAACGCCAGCTCGCTTGGCAGCTGTCAGTGACAGATTTTAGCCAATGTAAAACCAGCATAGAGGTAAGTGAAGTGAAGCTGACGTTTGGTTGGTTAGAATGGTTACAGGGACAGGGTTGCGATAGGTTGCTCGCATTAGGGCCTAAACTGAGTTGCAGCAGGACTATCGTTTGGTTGCATCAGTGCTCTGTTCTCTATTTAAAAACCAGTTTAATTACAGGTTCATATGTGACCAAAACAGTCACACTTTTGAGCCCTGCTTATTTATGTGCCATTTATTTCAGCATTACAGGTTTGGCACCAGGGGTTGGAGACGCTGCTAGCATCAGACCGCTAAAATGACGGCCATCAATGCTCCACAAGACAAGTGAGTCTATTCTCCTCTCTGTGTTACAGGAGAGAGATGCTGGGTTTTCTGCTTTGTCCTGTGGGCACTTTTCCAGGTACAATGCAGTGTGGGTAATATTCTTTATGTTTCAGGTACAATGCAGTGTGGGTAATATTCTTCATCATGGGACTGGGAACCCTCCTGCCTTGGAACTTCTTCATAACCGCAACCATGGTAACGTTAACGCGTTTGCTTATATTGCTTACATCACTAGGGCTGGGCTGGGCTAGGAGGGCCGTATCTGTTTCTGGATTTCATGCCAACTTGTGCTCTTAATAATTTAATTTGTCAAATCTGTTTTTAATTGATATTGTAGCTACATTTCGAGAAGTTCATGAATGACAGCTGAAGGCTATTCCTGAGTCACAATATGAAATGCGTTATTGTGGTGTAATCTATGGTAAAACCAGCAAGTGTATCTAGCGAATTGGCTCATTTTGGCAGTGTAATTGGTGGCAACGAAACCCTGCATCCACACCGGCCCTGTTGGAATGGGATTGCACACCCCTGCATTCGGGAGACTACTTGCACTGTGTGTATCATCCTGCTGTGGCTAAGGCAGGGGTGGGCAATTGCATTTTAGGACCGCCATTTTGTGTCCAGGAAATGAAAGCGGATACAATACGCCGATTTGTTATTGAACTAAACAAAATATGAGCCGAGGTAATTATTGCTCCAGCTTTTCACCTAGTCCTACTGGTTAATTAGAACTCTATATATAACGACATATGTACGTGATTTTGTTGATTAAATGACTGGAAGCAGAATTTTGGATTAATCCAGAGAAGGCTTCGGACATCCGCTTGACTATCCCACCTGTGTTTAAAATGGTCTGAGGAATTCCACCATCTTGCGTTTGGCGGAATCAGAAATGTTGGACTAAATTTAGACAACAGGTGGCTCGGAAATAGGGACTAAGGAAATAGAAATGCACCGTGCCATGCGACAAGACATCTGCTGTCACAAAACCACCTCCCCAGGACTGAGAAAGCTGTCGTAGGCAAACGTAGTGGGTCCTGCTCGTCCACAACTATGGAATGAACCTTTAATAGAACCGTATAATTGACCTTTGGAAAGCTGAGTAACGTGCTGAACAGAATTAGGAATATTGGAATGGATCTGACATTTTCAAAATGAGTTTTTCTGGGCAAATGGGGAGCGTTGTTCAGTAGTTTCTGCCAATAAAAATAATGAGATACTGATTGGTTGGCATTTACCAATGTTTCCCTGGAAGCACAAATTAACTGTAAATTGTCCAATATGTTTGCTTTTTCCACCAATTCAGCTGCTGTATATCACAAACATTTCCAAATGCCTGGTACCTTTATTACTGGTACTCTAGCTGACTTCTTTAAACACAGACCTTTATTACTGGTACTCTAGCTGACTTCATTAAACACAGACCTTTATTACTGGAACTCTAGCTGACTTCTTTAAACACGTACCTTTATTACTGGTACTCTAGCTGACTTCTTTAAACACGTACCTTTATTACTGGTACTCTAGCTGACTTCATTAAACACAGACCTTTATTACTGGTACTCTAGCTGACTTCATTAAACACAGACCTTTATTACTGGTACTCTAGCTGACTTCATTAAACACAGACCTTTATTACTGGTACTCTAGCTGACTTCTTTAAACACAGACCTTTATTACTGGTACTCCAATGAGGCCAGTGTTTGGAGATCCTGAAAGTCCGCTCAAAAGCAGCCAGCTAATTATATTCTAATGTTAGCAGGTTGGCTCTTACCCTCAGAGACGCAGGGTAGCAGCCACTCCAGACGCTGGCGAATGAGGTGTAGCGAGCTAACTCTTCACAGCAGCATTAATGAATCGATTCAGTGCTGATTGACAACGAGGACCAGTCCAGTACAGCTGCATTAATGAATCGATTCAGTGCTGAATGACAACGAGGACCAGTCCAGTACAGCAGCATTAATGAATCGATTCAGTGCTGAATGACAATGAGGACCAGTCCAGTACAGCAGCATTAATGAATCGATTCAGTGCTGAATGACAACGAGGACCAGTCCAGTACAGCAGCATTAATGAATCGATTCAGTGCTGAATGACAATAAGGACCGGTCCAGTGCAAAAGTGAACGGCACTTGAGGATGAGGGCGGGGCCATGGAGAGCCTAACTCGTTGCCTCTCTGCAGTACTTCACAGATCGGCTGAAGGACCCTTCCATGGCCAATGAGACTGCCAACGCTACGGAGGGGGCGGACAGAGATGGCCGCAGCGTGCTGGAGGCCAAGTTCAGCAGCACCATGACGCTGTGCGCCATGGTCCCTCTGCTCATCTTCACCTGCCTCAACTCCTTCATCCACCAGAAGTAGGTTATTGGGAATGGATTTAGTGGGGTTGGTGGGTTAGAGGGAGTTTGGATTGATTGGGTTAGTGGGGTTGGTGTGGCTGTGTTTGATGGGGTTGGTGGGTTAGAGGGAGTTTGGATTGATTGGGTTAGTGGGGGTTGATGGAGCTTGGGTTGATTGGGTTGGTCGGGGTTGATGGAGCTTGGGTTGATTGGGTTAGTGGGGGTTGATGGAGCTTGGGTTGATTGGGTTAGTGGGGGTTGATGGAGCTTGGGTTGATTGGGTTAGTGGGGGTTGATGGAGCTTGGGTTGGTGGGGGTGGATGGAGTTTGGATTGATTGGGTTAGTGGGGTTGGTGTGGCTGTGTTTGATGGGGTTGGTGGGTTAGAGGGAGTTTGGATTGATTGGGTTGGTGTGGCTGTGTTTGATGGGGTTGGTGGGTTAGAGGGAGTTTGGATTGATTGGGTTAGTGGGGGTTGATGGAGCTTGGGTTGATTGGGTTAGTGGGGGTTGATGGAGCTTGGGTTGATTGGGTTAGTGGGGGTTGATGGAGCTTGGGTTGGTGGGGGTGGATGGAGCTTGGGTTGATTGGGTTAGTGGAGGTGGATGGAGCTTGGGTTGATTGGGTTAGTGGGGGTTGATGGAGCTTGGGTTGGTGGGGGTGGATGGAGCTTGGGTTGATTGGGTTAGTGGGGGTTGATGGAGCTTGGGTTGGTGGGGGTGGATGGAGCTTGGGTTGATTGGGTTAGTGGGGGTTGATGGAGCTTGGGTTGATTGGGTTAGTGGGGGTTGATGGAGCTTAGGTTGGTGGGGGTGGATGGAGCTTGGGTTGATTGGGTTAGTGGGGGTTGATGGAGCTTGGGTTGATTGGGTTAGTGGGGGTTGATGGAGCTTGGGTTGGTGGGGGTGGATGGAGCTTGGGTTGATTGGGTTAGTGGGGGTTGATGGAGCTTGGGTTGATTGGGTTAGTGGGGGTGGATGGAGCTTGGGTTGGTGGGGGTGGATGGAGCTTGGGTTGATTGGGTTAGTGGGGGTTGATGGGTTTGGTGGGGGCTGATGAGGTTTATCTCTCTAAGAATTCCCCAGAAGCTGCGGATTGTGGGGAGCCTGTGGGTGATTTTCGGGGTGTTCCTGATCACAGCCACGCTGGTCAAAGTGGAGATGGCCCCCCTCCCCTTCTTCGTCATCACCATGATGAAGATAGTCTGTATCAACTGTGAGTCCCCCTCCACCCCCTACCCACAATCCTCTGCTCCACCCCAGCATTGGCCTCATTCTCACTGGATCCCCCCAGCGTGCTAGGATGGATGCGGCTTTTTGATCCCTGAGAAAGATCCCGACCCCCGACCCCCCCTCCCCCACCCCCTGCTTGGTTTGGCATTTCTGATGGATTAAAGGTCCTGTTTGCTTAAGGACACAAAGGCTTTGATGTGCACATTGAAACTTCTCAGTGGAGCCAGAGAAGTAGCATTTAATCCAAGCTTCTCTGTGAGGGGCCTAGACTGCAGGCAGGCAGCAAGGCGCTGTGTAAACGCGCGCGCGTCCGAGGCGCTGTGTAAACGCGCGCGTGTCCGAGGCGCTGTGTAAACGCGCGCGTGTCTCTTCTCTCAGCCTTTGGAGCCATGCTGCAGGGCAGTCTGTTTGGGCAGGCCGGCCTGCTCCCCGCCTCCTACACCACGCCCATCATGAGCGGGCAGGGTCTGGCCGGAACCTTCGCCGCTGTCTCCATGATCTTCGCCATCGCAAGTACGATTCCGCCGCGCCGCCATCTACTTCATCTAACGTTTTTAACACATTTAACAAATCATTCATAACGTTTACATGGACAGGACGATAAAAGCAACCGTGTATAGCGCAGGGTTGGGGTTAGGTGACTGGAGGGGGGTAATGTGGGTGATTTGTCTGGGGGACAGCAGTTTAGTTTAGTTTATTAGTTTATTTGTCAGGGACAATGCACATTAAATACACATTAGTCTGGCAGCTTATTAATCATATTTACAGTATATTAGGGTATGTATTTATATAAGGGGTTCCCCCCCCCCCCCCTCTGTCCTCCAGCTGGCTCAGCCCTCAAAGACAGCGCCTTTGGGTACTTCATCACGGCCTGCGTAGTCATCCTCCTGGCCATCGCGTCTTACCTCGCCCTGCCCAGACTGGTAAGAGCATACCCCTCACCCCTCCCCTGCCCAAACTGGACACTCCCCTTGCCCTAACCTCACCCCATCCAGACTGAACACACCCCATCTGTCACTCACCAGAGAAGAGAAGCCAAACCTGACCTCTCTCTCTCTCTCTCTCTCTCTCTCTCTCTCTCTCTCTCTCTCTCTCTCTCTCTCTCGCTCTCTCTCTCTCTCTCTCTCCTCTTTACACCTAAAGCACTGCACTGCTCCTCTCATTACACCTAAAGCACTGCACTGCTCCTCTCATTGCACCTAAAGCACTGCACTGCTCCTCTCATTGCACCTAAAGCACTGCACTGCTCCTCTCATTGCACCTAAAGCACTGCACTGCTCCTCTCATTACACCTAAAGCACTGCACTGCTCCTCTCATTGCACCTAAAGCACTGCTCCTCTCATTGCACTGCTCCTCTCATTACACCTAAAGCACTGCACTGCTCCTCTCATTACACCTAAAGCACTGCACTGCTCCTCTCATTACACCTAAAGCACTGCACTGCTCCTCTCATTACACCTAAAGCACTGCACTGCTCCTCTCATTACACCTAACGCACTGCACTGCTCCTCTCATTACACCTAAAGCACTGCACTGCTCCTCTCATTACACCTAAAGCACTGCACTGCTCCTCTCATTACACCTAAAGCACTGCACGGCTCCTCTCATTACACCTAAAGCACTGCACGGCTCCTCTCATTACACCTAAAGCACTGCTCCTCTCATTACACCTAAAGCACTGCACTGCTCCTCTCATTACACCTAAAGCACTGCTCCTCTCATTACACCTAAAGTACTGCTCCTCTCATTGCACCTAAAGCACTGCACTGCTCCTCTCATTACACCTAAAGCACTGCTCCTCTCATTACACCTAAAGCACTCCTCCTCTCATTGCACCTAAAGCACTGCTCCTCTCATTGCACCTAAAGCACTGCTCCTCTCATTGCACCTAAAGCACTGCTCCTCTCATTACACCTAAAGCACTCCTCCTCTCATTGCACCTAAAGCACTGCTCCTCTCATTGCACCTAAAGCACTGCTCCTCTCATTACACCTAAAGCACTGCTCCTCTAATTGCACCTAAAGCACTGCTCCTCTAATTGCACCTAAAGCACTGCTCCTCTCATTGCACCTAAAGCACTGCTCCTCTCATTACACCTAAAGCACTGCTCCTCTAATTGCACCTAAAGTACTGCTCCTCTCATTGCACTGCTCCTCTCATTACACCTAAAGCACTGCTCCTCTCATTGCACCTAAAGCACTGCTCCTCTCATTACACCTAAAGCACTGCTCCTCTAATTGCACCTAAAGCACTGCTCCTCTAATTGCACCTAAAGCACTGCTCCTCTCATTGCACCTAAAGCACTGCTCCTCTCATTACACCTAAAGCACTGCTCCTCTAATTGCACCTAAAGTACTGCTCCTCTCATTGCACTGCTCCTCTCATTACACCTAAAGCACTGCTCCTCTCATTGCACCTAAAGCACTGCTCCTCTCATTACACCTAAAGCACTGCTCCTCTAATTGCACCTAAAGTACTGCTCCTCTCATTACACCTAAAGCACTGCTCCTCTCATTGCACCTAAAGCACTGCTCCTCTCATTGCACCTAAAGCACTGCTCCTCTCATTACACCTAAAGCACTGCACTGCTCCTCTCATTACACCTAAAGCACTGCTCCTCTCATTGCACCTAAAGCACTGCTCCTCTCATTGCACCTAAAGCACTGCTCCTCTCATTACACCTAAAGCACTGCTCCTCTCATTGCACCTAAAGCACTGCTCCTCTCATTGCACCTAAAGTACTGCTCCTCTCATTGCACCTAAAGCACTGCACTGCTCCTCTCATTACACCTAAAGCACTGCACTGCTCCTCTCATTACACCTAAAGCACTGCACTGCTCCTCTCATTACACCTAAAGCACTGCACTGCTCCTCTCATTACACCTAAAGCACTGCACTGCTCCTCTCATTACACCTAAAGCACTGCTCCTCTCATTGCACCTAAAGCACTGCACTGCTCCTCTCATTACACCTAAAGCACTGCTCCTCTCATTACACCTAAAGCACTGCTCCTCTCATTACACCTAAAGCACTGCTCCTCTCATTGCACCTAAAGCACTGCTCCTCTAATTGCACCTAAAGTACTGCTCCTCTCATTGCACCTAAAGCACTGCACTGCTCCTCTCATTACACCTAAAGCACTGCTCCTCTCATTACACCTAAAGCACTCCTCCTCTCATTGCACCTAAAGCACTGCTCCTCTCATTGCACCTAAAGCACTGCTCCTCTCATTACACCTAAAGCACTGCTCCTCTCATTGCACCTAAAGCACTGCTCCTCTCATTGCACCTAAAGCACTGCTCCTCTCATTACACCTAAAGCACTGCTCCTCTAATTGCACCTAAAGTACTGCTCCTCTCATTGCACTGCTCCTCTCATTACACCTAAAGCACTGCTCCTCTCATTGCACCTAAAGCACTGCTCCTCTCATTACACCTAAAGCACTGCTCCTCTAATTGCACCTAAAGTACTGCTCCTCTCATTACACCTAAAGCACTGCTCCTCTCATTACACCTAAAGCACTGCACTGCTCCTCTCATTACACCTAAAGCACTGCTCCTCTCATTGCACCTAAAGCACTGCTCCTCTCATTACACCTAAAGCACTGCTCCTCTCATTACACCTAAAGCACTGCTCCTCTCATTGCACCTAAAGCACTGCTCCTCTCATTGCACCTAAAGTACTGCTCCTCTCATTGCACCTAAAGCACTGCACTGCTCCTCTCATTACACCTAAAGCACTGCACTGCTCCTCTCATTACACCTAAAGCACTGCACTGCTCCTCTCATTACACCTAAAGCACTGCACTGCTCCTCTCATTACACCTAAAGCACTGCACTGCTCCTCTCATTACACCTAAAGCACTGCACTGCTCCTCTCATTACACCTAAAGCACTGCTCCTCTCATTGCACCTAAAGCACTGCACTGCTCCTCTCATTACACCTAAAGCACTGCACTGCTCCTCTCATTACACCTAAAGCACTGCACTGCTCCTCTCATTGCACCTAAAGCACTGCACTGCTCCTCTCATTACACCTAAAGCACTGCACTGCTCCTCTCATTACACCTAAAGCACTGCTCTGCTCCTCTCATTACACCTAAAGCACTGCTCCTCTCATTACACCTAAAGCACTGCACTGCTCCTCTCATTACACCTAAAGCACTGCACTGCTCCTCTCATTACACCTAAAGCACTGCTCCTCTCATTGCACCTAAAGCACTGCACTGCTCCTCTCATTGCACCTAAAGCACTGCTCCTCTCATTACACCTAAAGCACTGCACTGCTCCTCTCATTACACCTAAAGCACTGCTCCTCTCATTACACCTAAAGCACTGCTCCTCTCATTACACCTAAAGCACTGCACTGCTCCTCTCATTACACCTAAAGCACTGCACGGCTCCTCTCATTACACCTAAAGCACTGCTCCTCTCATTACACCTAAAGCACTGCACTGCTCCTCTCATTACACCTAAAGCACTGCACGGCTCCTCTCATTACACCTAAAGCACTGCTCCTCTCATTACACCTAAAGCACTGCTCCTCTCATTACACCTAAAGCACTGCTCCTCTCATCGCACCTAAAGCACTGCACTGCTCCTCTCATTACACCTAAAGCACTGCACTGCTCCTCTCATTACACCTAAAGCACTGCACTGCTCCTCTCATTACACCTAAAGCACTGCACTGCTCCTCTCATTGCACCTAAATCACTGCACTGCTCCTCTCATTACACCTAAAGCACTGCACTGCTCCTCTCATTACACCTAAAGCACTGCACTGCTCCTCTCATTGCACCTAAAACACTGCACTGCTCCTCTCATTACACCTAAAGCACTGCACTGCTCCTCTCATTACACCTAAAGCACTGCACTGCTCCTCTCATTACACCTAAAGCACTGCACTGCTCCTCTCATTACACCTAAAGCACTGCACTGCTCCTCTCATTACACCTAAATCACTGCACTGCTCCTCTCACTGCACTGCTCCTCTCTTTACACCTAAAGCACTGCACTGCTCCTCTCATTACACCTAAAGCACTGCACTGCTCCTCTCATTACACCTAAAGCACTGCACTGCTCCTCTCATTACACCTAAAGCACTGCACTGCTCCTCTCATTACACCTAAAGCACTGCTCCTCTCATCGCACCTAAAGCACTGCACTGCTCCTCTCATTACACCTAAAGCACTGCATGGGTCCTCTCATTACACCTAAAGCACTGCACTGCTCCTCTCATTACACCTAAAGCACTGCACGGCTCCTCTCATTGCACCTAAAGCACTGCACTGCTCCTCTCATTGCACCTAAAGCACTGCTCCTCTCATTACACCTAAAGCACTGCACTGCTCCTCTCATTACACCTAAAGCACTGCACTGCTCCTCTCATTACACCTAAAGCACTGCACTGCTCCTCTCATTACACCTAAAGCACTGCACTGCTCCTCTCATTGCACCTAAAGCACTGCTCCTCTCATTGCACCTAAAGCACTGCTCCTCTCATTACACCTAAAGCACTGCACTGCTCCTCTCATTACACCTAAAGCACTGCACTGCTCCTCTCATTACACCTAAAGCACTGCTCCTCTCATTACACCTAAAGCACTGCTCGGCTCCTCTCATTACACCTAAAGCACTGCTCCTCTCATTGCACCTAAAGCACTGCTCCTCTCATTGCACCTAAAGCACTGCTCCTCTCATTACACCTAAAGCACTGCACTGCTCCTCTCATTACACCTAAAGCACTGCACTGCTCCTCTCATTGCACCTAAATCACTGCACTGCTCCTCTCATTACACCTAAAGCACTGCACTGCTCCTCTCATTACACCTAAAGCACTGCACTGCTCCTTTCATTGCACCTAAAACACTGCACTGCTCCTCTCATTACACCTAAAGCACTGCACTGCTCCTCTCATTACACCTAAAGCACTGCACTGCTCCTCTCATTACACCTAAATCACTGCACTGCTCCTCTCACTGCACTGCTCCTCTCTTTACACCTAAAGCACTGCTCCTCTCATTACACCTAAAGCACTGCACTGCTCCTCTCATTACACCTAAAGCACTGCATTGCTCCTCTCATTGCACCTAAAGCACTGCTCCTCTCATTACACCTAAAGCACTGCTCCTCTCATCGCACCTAAAGCACTGCACTGCTCCTCTCATTACACCTAAAGCACTGCTCCTCTCATTACACCTAAAGCACTGCACGGCTCCTCTCATTGCACCTAAAGCACTGCACGGCTCCTCTCATTTCACCTAAAGCACTGCACTGCTCCTCTCATTGCACCTAAAGCACTGCTCCTCTCATTGCACCTAAAGCACTGCTCCTCTCATTACACCTAAAGCACTGCACTGCTCCTCTCATTACACCTAAAGCACTGCACTGCTCCTCTCATTACACCTAAAGCACTGCACTGCTCCTCTCATTACACCTAAAGCACTGCACTGCTCCTCTCATTGCACCTAAAGCACTGCTCCTCTCATTGCACCTAAAGCACTGCACTGCTCCTCTCATTACACCTAAAGCACTGCTCCTCTCATTACACCTAAAGCACTGCACTGCTCCTCTCATTACACCTAAAGCACTGCTCGGCTCCTCTCATTACACCTAAAGCACTGCTCCTCTCATTGCACCTAAAGCACTGCTCCTCTCATTGCACCTAAAGCACTGCTCCTCTCATTACACCTAAAGCACTGCACTGCTCCTCTCATTGCACCTAAAGCACTGCACGGCTCCTCTCATTGCACCTAAAGCACTGCACTGCTCCTCTCATTACACCTAAAGCACGGCTCCTCTCATTACACCTAAAGCACTGCACTGCTCCTCTCATTACACCTAAAGCACTGCTCCTCTCATTGCACCTAAAGCACTGCACGGCTCCTCATTACACCTAAAGCACTGCACTGCTCCTCTCATTACACCTAAAGCACTGCTCCTCTCATTGCACCTAAAGCACTGCACTGCTCCACTCATTACCCCTAAAGCACTGCACTGCTCCTCTCATTACACCTAAAGCACTGCACTGCTCCTCTCATTACACCTAAAGCACTGCACTGCTCCTCTCATTACACCTAAAGCACTGCACTGCTCCTCTCATTACACCTAAAGCACTGCACTGCTCCTCTCATTACACCTAAAGCACTGCACTGCTCCTCTCATTACACCTAAAGCACTGCACTGCTCCTCTCATTACACCTAAAGCACTGCACTGCTCCTCTCATTACACCTAAAGCACTGCACTGCTCCTCTCATTACACCTAAAGCACTGCACTGCTCCTCTCATTACACCTAAAGCACTGCACTGCTCCTCTCATTACACCTAAAGCACTGCTCCTCTCATTACACCTAAAGCACTGCTCCTCTCATTACACCTAAAGCACTGCTCCTCTCATTACACCTAAAGCACTGCACTGCTCCTCTCATTACACCTAAAGCACTGCACTGTTCCTCTCATTACACCTAAAGCACTGCTCCTCTCATTACACCTAAAGCACTGCACTGCTCCTCTCATTACACCTAAAGCACTGCTCCTCTCATTACACCTAAAGCACTGCTCCTCTCATTACACCTAAAGCACTGCACTGCTCCTCTCATTACACCTAAAGCACTGCACTGCTCCTCTCATTGCACCTAAAGCACTGCACTGCTCCTCTCATTACACCTAAAGCACTGCTCCTCTCATTACACCTAAAGCACTGCTCCTCTCATTACACCTAAAGCACTGCACGGCTCCTCTCATTGCACCTAAAGCACTGCACTGCTCCTCTCATTACACCTAAAGCACTGCTCCTCTCATTACACCTAACGCACTGCTCCTCTCATTACACCTAAAGCACTGCTCCTCTCATTACACCTAAAGCACTGCACTGCTCCTCTCATTGCACCTAAAGCACTGCACTGCTCCTCTCATTACACCTAAAGCACTGCTCCTCTCATTACACCTAAAGCACTGCTCCTCTCATTGCACCTAAAGCACTGCACTGCTCCTCTCATTACACCTAAAGCACTGCTCCTCTCATTACACCTAAAGCACTGCTCCTCTCATTACACCTAAAGCACTGCTCCTCTCATTGCACCTAAAGCACTGCACTGCTCCTCTCATTACACCTAAAGCACTGCACTGCTCCTCTCATTACACCTAAAGCACTGCACTGCTCCTCTCATTACACCTAAAGCACTGCACTGCTCCTCTCATTGCACCTAAAGCACTGCACTGCTCCTCTCATTACACCTAAAGCACTGCACTGCTCCTCTCATTACACCTAAAGCACTGCACTGCTCCTCTCATTACACCTAAAGCACTGCACTGCTCCTCTCATTACACCTAAAGCACTGCACTGCTCCTCTCATTGCACCTAAAGCACTGCACTGCTCCTCTCATTACACCTAAAGCACTGCACGGCTCCTCTCATTGCACCTAAAGCACTGCACGGCTCCTCTCATTACACCTAAAGCACTGCACTGCTCCTCTCATTACACCTAAAGCACTGCTCCTCTCATTACACCTAAAGCACTGCTCCTCTCATTACACCTAAAGCACTGCACTGCTAACCTGCTTTGCAACCCGTTAGACTGGCCGGAGGAGCATGTAGTCTGCAGAGTGTAACACTATTCTGTAACCAGGCCTATGGCTGCTGTCACTGCACATTGCATCATGCAAGTTCCTGCATTCAAACTAGTATGACTCTTTTATAAGGTATTCCATTTATTTCTACTTTCAAGGCAGCACCAGAAATGTAATTATTTGGCATGTTTATACAGTAAGCGCCATAATTAATTGGACAGTTATACATTTTTATTATTTTGGTTCTGTACTCTAGCACTTTGAGTTTTAAAGGATTTTGATGCTCGAAAATGGGTGGGGGGGAGAACTATGTACAAAAGGTTCTATAATTTCTAAACGTATATAATTTCTAAAAAATTTAAGCCGACAGTGTGCACTTCAACCTCATTGTCATTGTAGCCTTTATACAATGAACTTCATACAGAACCAAAATAACAAAAAATGTTTCACTGTCCAATGAATTATTGATGCTCACTGTATAGGTCGTAAAAAGCCGAAAACAAATTGTTAAAATCACACATCTCCAAGTTTTGCTTGAAGTCTTCTTTCATATTGAGCAAAATGGGGTGCAAGAATTATTGTTCAGTTTTATGATTTAATGATTAACTTCGTAAAAAAGGAAATAAAGTCGTGGTGATACACAGAACGTATTTGAACCCATCCCCTATCACACACATCACCATAGCCAGTTAGTCGGTGAACACCATGCAAACAATTTTTCGACACTTCCTGTGAAAGAGCACAAGATAAATATTTTAAATGTCAGCGTGAGTTTTGCAGAAATAGCTCCCCGCTCCCTGCTGCCCTCTGGCTTTGTGGCTGAAGGTTGTGTGGTTTAAAGACTCGTTTCTTGTCGGGACGTTGAGTTCTGCTGCCGCCATTCTTGTGGTGCCCAAACCTAGCGTCGTTTGCATGGTGACTGACTGACTGAATACATCTCCTTTTGTTTGTTCAGCCCGGCCCAGCGGATCTGCCTTTAGGGCCCAGTGTAATGTAAATAGCGCTTTGGTGCTCTGACCAGGTGTGCGTGCGTGTGTGCGTGCGCGCGTCTGGTGTGTGTACAGGTGCGTGCGTGTGTGTGTGTACAGGTGCGCGCGGGTGTGTGCGTGGATGTAAGATTATTAAAAGCGTTCCCTGTGCTTGTGGACCCAACCTCTCCCCTCCTCTCCTCTCCCTCTTGAAGGATTCATAAATAGGTGGTGCTTACAGGATTGCTTGTGCTCAGTAGAGGAAGAAAGATTGGTTATAAATATTTGAGTTTTGTTATTGAATAAGTTTTATTTGTGCGTTTGTTGGTTTTCTGGCCACTGTTTTTGATGGTGGTTTATTTTTTGGTTTTCTGCTAGTTGGATGAGAATGCAAAAGTAACCCAAAATAATTTTGTTTTGAACTGGTGATGAATAAAACAGGGTTTTAAAAGTCAAAGTCTCCTCTCCCTCTCCCCCTCTCCTCTCCGTCTCCTCTCCTCTCCCTCTCTCCTCCTCTCCCTCTCTCCTCCTCTCCCTCTCTCCTCCTCTCCCTCTCCCTCTCCCTCTCCCTCTCCCTAGGAGTTCTTTCAGTACTATTTGGAATTTAACCGCAGCAAGCCTTCCTGTGACGAGGAGAACAAGATGGACCTGTTAAATAAAGGTAGACGGGCCTGTTTGGCACAGATCTTTCCGTTCTTAGCTTTGGAGTCCGTTTCCCATGGGGGCTGTGAGACCTGGCCAGCCTGAAACTACATCATGAAGTTCCACATCTTCACCCAGCTGGCTTTTTGCTTATTTATTCCTTGGCACTGAGAGCATTAATGCTATGGCAGCAGTGTAGTATAACGGTTAGAGAACTGCGCTTATAGCCCAAAGGTGGTTACAAGTTCGATTCACAGGTAGGACACTGCCCTTGAGCTGATGGTACTTATGACTCTGGATAAGAGCGTCTGCTAAATGCCTGTAAAGAGCCGTGCGCAGGCTGGTAGCGTTGAGGAAGCCGGGGTCATAAACACGGCAGAGCCGTGCGCAGGCTGGTAGCGTTGAGGAAACCGGGGTCATAAACACGGCAGAGCCGTGCGCAGGCTGGTAGCGTTGAGGAAGCCGGGGTGATAAACACGGCAGAGCCGTGCGCAGGCTGGTAGCGTTGAGGTAGCCGGGGTGATAAACACGGCAGAGCCGTGCGCAGGCTAGTAGCGTTGAGGAAGCCGGGGTGATAAACACGGCAGAGCCGTGCGCAGGCTGGTAGCGTTGAGGAAGCCGGGGTGATAAACACGGCAGGGCCGTGCGCAGGCTGGTAGCGTTGAGGAAGCCGGGGTGATAAACACGGCAAGCCGTGCACAGGCTAGTAGTGTTGAGGAAGCCGGGGTGATAAACACGGCAGAGCCGTGCGCAGGCTGGTAGCGTTGAGGAAGCCGGGGTCATAAACACGGCAGAGCCGTGCGCAGGCTGGTAGCGTTGAGGAAGCCGGGGTGATAAACACGGCAGAGCCGTGTGCAGGCTGGTAGCGTTGAGGAAGCCGGGGTGATAAACACGGCAGAGCCGTGCGCAGGCTGGTAGCGTTGAGGAAGCCGGGGTCATAAACACGGCAGAGCCGTGCGCAGGCTGGTAGCGTTGAGGTAGCCGGGGTGAAAACCGGACCCTTTAAATACTGGGTGTGTTTTCCTTTCTCGCAGAAAACCAGACTGAGATGCGACCTGTGGTCACACTTGCGGACGAAGCGCCCAGGCCGGCCGTGTCTGTGATCAACATCTTTAAACAGGTACGGCAGCCACAGCGCCCCCACTGGAGCCTGACGGAACTGCGCTTTGACAACTTTCTCCAATATTCCCTTTCACTTCCACGCTCTGTCAAGCAGAGAAATCGGCTTGGTTTAAATTCGGTCTGTTCATGAAATGAATCAAAATTCCGTTAATTTGTTGAGAAATCCACGTAGAACATGTTCTATAGGCATTTTTGGTTTCATGAACTGAATTTGTCAACTTTCACAAATCTCAATTCAGTTTGCTTTATTGGCATGAAATACATACAGTAAATATTGCCAAAGAATTATATAATAAAAAGAATAATACTGTCTCTCAGGTTGTGATAGGCTGAAACATATTGTGCTGTGAGTGGAGCTGTTACTCACTGTCCCTCAGGTTGTGACAGGCTGAAACATATTGTGCTGTGAGTGGGGCTGTTACTCACTGTCCCTCAGGTTGTGACAGGCTGAAACATATTGTGCTGTGAGTGGGGCTGTTACTCACTGTCCCTCAGGTTGTGACAGGCTGAAACATATTGTGCTGTGAGTGGAGCTGTTACTCACTGTCCCTCAGGTTGTGACAGGCTGAAACATATTGTGCTGCGAGTGGGGCTGTTACTCACTGTCCCTCAGGTTGTGACAGGCTGAAACATATTGTGCTGCGAGTGGGGCTGTTACTCACTGTCCCTCAGGTTGTGACAGGCTGAAACATATTGTGCTGTGAGTGGAGCTGTTACTCACTGTCCCTCAGGTTGTGACAGGCTGAAACATATTGTGCTGTGAGTGGGGCTGTTTCTCACTGTCCCTCAGGTTGTGACAGGCTGAAACATATTGTGCTGTGAGTGGGGCTGTTTCTCACTGTCCCTCAGGTTGTGACAGGCTGAAACATATTGTGCTGTGAGTGGGGCTGTTACTCACTGTTCCTCAGGTTGTGACAGGCTGAAACATATTGTGCTGTGAGTGGGGCTGTTCCTCACTGTCTCTCAGATTGTGACAGGCTGAAACATATTGTGCTGTGAGTGGGGCTGTTACTCACTGTCTCTCAGGTTGTGACCGGCTGAAACATATTGTGCTGTGAGTGGGGCTGTTACTCACTGTCCCTCAGGTTGTGACCGGCTGAAACATATTGTGCTGTGAGTGGGGCTGTTACTCACTGTCTCTCAGGCTGAAACATATTGTGCTGCGAGTGGGGCTGTTACTCACTGTCCCTCAGGTTGTGACAGGCTGAAACATATTGTGCTGTGAGTGGGGCTGTTACTCACTGTCCCTCAGGTTGTGACAGGCTGAAACATATTGTGCTGCGAGTGGGGCTGTTCCTCACTGTCCCTCAGGTTGTGACAGGCTGAAACATATTGTGCTGCGAGTGGGGCTGTTACTCACTGTCCCTCAGGTTGTGACAGGCTGAAACATATTGTGCTGCGAGTGGGGCTGTTCCTCACTGTCCCTCAGGTTGTGACAGGCTGAAACATATTGTGCTGTGAGTGGGGCTGTTACTCACTGCCCCTCAGGTTGTGACAGGCTGAAACATATTGTGCTGTGAGTGGGGCTGTTACTCACTGCCCCTCAGGTTGTGACAGGCTGAAACATATTGTGCTGTGAGTGGGGCTGTTACTCACTGTCCCTCAGGTTGTGACAGGCTGAAACATATTGTGCTGTGAGTGGGGCTGTTACTCACTGCCCCTCAGGTTGTGACAGGCTGAAACATATTGTGCTGTGAGTGGGGCTGTTACTCACTGTCCCTCAGGTTGTGACAGGCTGAAACATATTGTGCTGCGAGTGGGGCTGTTACTCACTGCCCCTCAGGTTGTGACAGGCTGAAACATATTGTGCTGTGAGTGGGGCTGTTACTCACTGTCCCTCAGGTTGTGACAGGCTGAAACATATTGTGCTGCGAGTGGGGCTTTTGACTCTTCTCCCAGAATGATTTGTAGCTTTTCCACATTTGTTAGGGGGAAAATATTTTTATATTTGGTGAAATAGTGTTTTTCTGATTTCAGAATATTTCTCAGTGT
>CM040396.1:114534014-114563592 GCA_022702515.1 Ilyophis sp. 1 JC-2022
GTTTATGATAGCTTCAAAGATATGAGGTAAGCTAATAATGCTAACGTAACTAACAACCACTTTAGCCAGCTACGCTAATGTTATTGCAAGGCAATCGTTAATATCCAAACCAAAAGTTCCGTTTGAGAGAATTGTATCTGTTATTGAATCGTTGTCATCAGTTCAAAGACCCAGCACTGGATGATCAAAACACGTTATCGTATTTGATGTGTTACTGGTGTTTTAGTTAATAGTAGTTGCGCAATGGTTGCAGTTTATGCAATGGATTGTCCACTGGATGTGAAAAATAGCATTCACGTAAAGTATCGAAATCTGGTACCGTTTTTCTCCCAAAATATTTTATACTCCGTAGAACTGACGTATTTCAGTCTCTGCCTGATGGAAACGTTTTTCGATACCCAACCCGAGTAGCTGTACGTTTGACAGCAATGGACCGTAGCTGTACGTTTGACAGCAATGGACCGTAGCTGTACGTTTGACAGCAATGGACCGTAGCTGTACGTTTGACCGTAATGGACCGTAGCTGTACGTTTGACAGCAATGGACCGTAGCTGTACGTTTGACAGTAATGCACTGTAGCTACTAGGGGTGTGCAGCGATTCCACTATCGGTATCTGTATCTGTTTGACCATCAACATTATCTGTATCTGTATTCGGATTAGAAACCGGAAGTGGGCGGGGCTTGGACCGGACGTTGTTACATATAGGAAACGTCATATTTTCTCGTCTAAAATGTGTTGTTATTGCAATTTAAGTATTCACCCCCCATCTTTGCTTTTTATAAGAACTATATTCTGTACTTTATACTTATTTATCTATTGTTTTGTTAAAGGTTGTTTTTGTTAACCTTATTGAACCCCCCACCCCCTAAGTGGAGGACAATGTACAATCATTTTGGGTAAGAACTGGAAAAAATCTACAAAATATAATCAACTCAGAATGAAAAGGCAGTTTTATAAAACCAACAAACCATTCCATTATACATTTGAATGGAAACTATTTCCACAATAACGGCCCGTTCTGCCTGTTGTGATTTCATATTGTACTTTTTCTGTTAGTTTTCTATTTTACGATACGAACTTGGATTTTCTATATCCACATACCGATCCCAATTTTTAAAATTAGAAATACATTTTATTATTATTATTATTATAGTAATATTATCATTATTATTATTCTTTATAAAATGCAAGAAGACTTGAGGATTAGAACCTGATTTATCCAGTCTCCAAATCCATGGGGTCCAACGCTAGGATGGCTAAGAGTCATGTACACGCTACTTCTTTATAATGGAAAATGTGTGTCAGTTAACCTCATGGGACTAGAGGAACAGTGCTAATTTGTGGGGGAAAAAACATTCTGGGAGTTTTTACTTCAACCACAAAATTGTTTTGATTCAGTCCAAGTGTTTTGGTGTACAAAAGGCGGAGTAATGTTGAACCCGACCCAGCCTGGCCTAAGCCCTGCACAAAAACAACACTCGTTACAGCGAGGCCTTGTTTGTGTCCCACGCAGAGAGGGGCCGCCCTCCCCCTCTTACCTCACAGACTTAACACAACACTCGTTACAGCGAGGCCTTGTTTGTGTCCCACGCAGAGAGGGGCCGCCCTCCCCCTCTTACCTCACAGACTTAACACAACACTCGTTACAGCGAGGCCTTGTTTGTGTCCCACGCAGAGAGGGGCCGCCTTCCCCCTCTTACCTCACAGACTTAACACAACACTCGTTACAGCGAGGCCTTGTTTGTGTCCCACGCAGAGAGGGGCTGCCCTCCCCCTCTTACCTCACAGACTTAACACAACACTCGTTACAGCGAGGCCTTGTTTGTGTCCCACGCAGAGAGGGGCCGCCCTCCCCCTCTTACCTCACAGACTTAACACAACACTTGTTACAGCGAGGCCTTGTTTTTGTCCCACGCAGAGAGGTGCTGCCCTCCCCCTCTTACCTCACAGACTTAACACAACACTCGTTACAGCGAGGCCTTGTTTGTGTCCCACGCAGAGAGGGGCCGCCTTCCCCCTCTTACCTCACAGACTTAACACAACACTCGTTACAGTGAGGCCTTGTTTGTGTCCCACGCAGAGAGGGGCCGCCCTCCCCCTCTTACCTCACAGACTTAACACAACACTCGTTACAGCGAGGCCTTGTTTGTGTCCCACGCAGAGAGGGGCCGCCCTCCCCCTCTTACCTCACAGACTTAACACAACACTCGTTACAGCGAGGCCTTGTTTGTGTCCCACGCAGAGAGGGGCTGCCCTCCCCCTCTTACCTCACAGACTTAACACAACACTCGTTACAGCGAGGCCTTGTTTGTGTCCCACGCAGAGAGGGGCCGCCCTCCCCCTCTTACCTCACAGACTTAACACAACACTCGTTACAGCGAGGCCTTGTTTGTGTCCCACGCAGAGAGGGGCCGCCTTCCCCCTCTTACCTCACAGACTTAACACAACACTCGTTACAGCGAGGCCTTGTTTGTGTCCCACGCAGAGACGGGCTGCCCTCCCCCTCTTACCTCACAGACTTAACACAACACTCGTTACAGCGAGGCCTTGTTTGTGTCCCACGCAGAGAGGGGCCGCCCTCCCCCTCTTACCTCACAGACTTAACACAACACTCGTTACAGCGAGGCCTTGTTTGTGTCCCACGCAGAGAGGGGCCGCCCTCCCCCTCTTACCTCACAGACTTAAAGTTGAATGATTGACTGAAATCATTTAGATTTCAGGCCTATGACCTGATTTGGCTTTCTGACAACATTTGTTTCTTCCATAGTTTTTAAATGGTCTTCTACTATAATTAAGCAGTTGAAGGGTTAGGGTTCTCTTTTGGATGACCAAGCCTTTTTCCACTCAAAATTATGGCAAGATTCCCATCCTGTTCCCTGCAGACCGCAAGTTTCCCTCCGGAACATTCCGGAACACTAAAAAAAACAATTGTGGTTCATTTATAGGCAGACAGAGGATGTCAATATTTTTGTATTTTGAAGGTCATGTAGGGGAAACGTGTTAGATTGTCGTTTAAATAGTTCTTATTAAAAGTAGAAAATTTTCTCCCCCGGCCTTACAAGATGTGAAGTAAAAGCGCAGTCCTGGCGCAGTTTTGTACGTTGAGAAGTTTGTGGTGGTCAAGGCGCCAAAAGATTACATTTGGAAAAAAAGTCTCTTTACAGATGACACAGTTACTCACGAATATCCACAGACTTTTTTGTGCACGGTTTTTTCAAAAACTACTAAGGTAAGCCAACTGTGTTGGTTGAGACTTTGCAGGAATATACACAGTTTGCATACTTCGATATCTACAAAACTAGTGGGATCTCATTGAAACTACATGGGTGGATAGATAAGAAACATATCTAAATAAAAATTTTGGGTGAACTTCCCTTTTAAATTAAGACTAAGCTGTTTTCTTGAACACTTAGTTTGGACTTAATTTAAATGAAGATTTTCTTGTACAGCACTCTGGGATACGTGCATGCAGAGCGCTATAAGAGCTTATTGTGTCATGCAGAGCGCTATAAGAGCTTATTATGTCATGCAGAGCGCTATAAGAGCTTATTGTGTCATGCAGAGCGCTATAAGAGCTTATTATGTCATGCAGAGCGCTATAAGAGCTTATTGTGTCATGCAGAGCGCTATAAGAGCTTATTGTGTCATGCAGAGCGCTATAAGAGCTTATTGTGTCATGCAGAGCGCTATAAGAGCTTATTGTGTCATGCAGAGCGCTATAAGAGCTTATTGTGTCATGCAGAGCGCTATAAGAGCTTATTGTGTCATGCAGAGCGCTATAAGAGCTTATTGTGTCATGCAGAGCGCTATAAGAGCTTATTGTGTCATGCAGAGCGCTATAAGAGCTTATTGTGTCATGCAGAGCGCTATAAGAGCTTATTGTGTCATGCAGAGCGCTATAAGAGCTTATTGTGTCATGCAGAGCGCTATAAGAGCTTATTGTGTCATGCAGAGCGCTATAAGAGCTTATTGTGTCATGCAGAGCGCTATAAGAGCTTATTGTGTCGTGCAGAGCGCTATAAGAGCTTATTGTGTCATGCGGAGCGCTATAAGAGCTTATTGTGTCATGCGGAGCGCTATAAGAGCATATGGGGTCTTGCAGAGAGCAAAAAGAGCTTATTGTGTCATGCGTATCGATATAAGAGCTTATTGTGTCATGCTGAGCGCTATAAGAGCTTATTGTGTCATGCGGAGCGCTATAAGAGCTTATTGTGTCATGCAGAGCGCTATAAGAGCTTATTGTGTCATGCGGAGCGCTATAAGAGCTTATTGTGTCATGCAGAGCGCTATAAGAGCTTATTGTGTCATGCGGAGCGCTATAAGAGCTTATTGTGTCATGCAGAGCGCTATAAGAGCTTATTGTGTCGTGCAGAGCGCTATAAGAGCTTATTGTGTCATGCAGAGCGCTATAAGAGCTTATTGTGTCATGCAGAGCGCTATAAGAGCTTATTGTGTCATGCAGAGCGCTATAAGAGCTTATTGTGTCATGCAGAGCGCTATAAGAGCTTATTGTGTCATGCAGAGCGCTATAAGAGCTTATTGTGTCATGCAGAGCGCTATAAGAGCTTATTGTGTCATTGTAAACTGTATAAATACAGTACGCTCCAAATGTGCTAGGACAGTGACACATTTTTTGTTTTGGATTTGCTACACGGTTCGCGTCACATGGCGCTGTAATGGCGACATGTATTCCAGCTGTCTCTCGTGTTCGTGTTTGTTCATTTGAATGTGTTTTGTTGTGTCTGGCTTTTGTCTCGTCTTCTCTTGTTTTGTTTTTCATGCGCTGTGTTTCTGGGACGGGGGCTGGAGATTTTTCAGGGCACTCCTGCTGCTCGTTTTGATAATATTGACGAATTGTCAAGTCGATATAATTTTGTTTGTGGTCGTCACCACGGAGACGCATTCACAACATAATTATGCTCGGGAATGTCCGTTGGATCTGAAGAATACAGCAACAAAGTTTACCATCGCTCTTCATTCGGTGCTCCGTTTCGGCGGTGTACAGAGACCGCGGCGGTGACAGCGGGGGCTATTTTTAATCATGGCTGTATTGCACTGTAATTCACTTAATTGATGTAATGATTCTGTTGGATGTCTTTGTTTGATGTGTTTGTGTGTTGTGGGTCTGCCCCACTGTCTGTGTATTTTCTGTTGTTGCTGGGGTTACAACTGAAGTTCTCTAGCAGGAAAATACCGTAAATTCCGGACTATAAGCCGCTACTTTTTTCACACACTTTGAACCCTGCGGCCAATACAACGGTGCGGCTAATCTATAGATTTTTACGAGCTAACGGCCTCCAGGGGGGCGCTCTAGCAGGAAGCGCAAGAGCGAGACAGACAGAGATAATGCGCCGAGGAAGACGCTAGTTTGATTGTGTTTTGAACAGCCGTTTTGCGCATCATGCACACACCCTCATCATGGAAAACACACGAAGAAATGCATATGATGCAGCTTTTAAGTTAAAGGCAATCGATCTGGCTGTCGAAGAAGGAAATAGAGCTGCTGCAAAACATTTTTAGGAAACGTGCCTGATTATTACAACGGTATTTGCATTGGGTGAACGCGATCGCGATCGCATAGCAAATACAGTAAAAAATAATAATCGGTCATCAGAAAAACTACCAATAATAGGCCCACAAAAAAATAACAATTACGTAGGCCTACTGATCGACATTAGATTCGCTTTATTGGGCTATTCAACAACGCGATAGGGCTACTTACTTTTTCCACCTCGCTGGTTTAACTTGCAGGGCGAACAGGCTAATCCGTTTTGTTTTTTTTCTTCGTTTAAAAGTTATTATTTTTTTAAATCCTGCGTTGTTAACATAGTAACGGATGCTCGAGATAATGCGCCGAGGAAGACGCTAGTTTGATTGTGTTTTGAACAGCCGTTTTGCGCATCATGCACACACCCTCATCATGGAAAACACACGAAGAAATGCATATGATGCAGCTTTTAAGTTAAAGGCAATCGATCTGGCTGTCGAAGAAGGAAATAGAGCTGCTGCAAAACATTTTTAGGAAACGTGCCTGATTATTACAACGGTATTTGCATTGGGTGAACGCGATCGCGATCGCATAGCAAATAAAGTAAAAAATAATAATCGGTCATCAGAAAAACTACCAATAATAGGCCCACAAAAAAATAACAATTACGTAGGCCTACTGATCGACATTAGATTCGCTTTATTGGGCTATTCAACAACGCGATAGCCCTACTTACTTTTTCCACCTCGCTGGTTTAACTTGCAGGGCGAACAGGCTAATCCGTTTTTTTTTTTTTCTTCGTTTAAAAGTTATTTTTTTAAATCCTGCGTTGTTAACATAGTAACGGATGCTCGTTTTTTTATAAAGCAACATTTATCCAGGAAAACATGACATTTCAGTGCAAATTATGTCAATATGTCATTTAAATGTGTACATTAATAAAATAATAAGTTTAACCGACTAGTATTTCTGGTGCCGACTAGCGAGGGTAGCAACATTTAATCGTCTAGTCGACTAAACGCGCACATCCCTACTGTGTATCATCTTTCTGTGTACGTAAATATCTCATGTTACAACGTGGACACCTGCGGCTTATAGACAAGTGCGGCCTATATATGTACAAATTTTTTTTTTCTTCTAAATTTCGTTGGTGCGGCTTTTATTCAGGTGCGCTCAATAGTCCGGAATTTACGGTAAGTTATTCTATTCTATTCACCCGATATGGATGTAAAAATCCTCAAATTAAAGCTCAAAGTCTGAACTTTAAATGTCACTCAAATCCAATGTGCTGAAGTACAGAGCCAAAACGGCAAAAAATTTGTCACTGTCTGAGCACTGTATATAAGAGCTTGTGCGCTGTATATAAGAGCTTGTGCGCTGTATATAAGAGCTTGTGCGCTGTATATAAGAGCTTGTGCGCTGTATATAAGAGCTTGTGCACTGTATATAAGAGCTTGTGCACTGTATATAAGAGCGTGTGCACTGTATATAAGAGCTTGTGCACTGTATATAAGAGCTTGTGCGCTGTATATAAGAGCTTGTGCGCTGTATATAAGAGCTTGTGCGCTGTATATAAGAGCTTGTGCACTGTATATAAGAGCTTGTGCACTGTATATAAGAGCTTGTGCACTGTATATAAGAGCTTGTGCACTGTATATAAGAGCTTGTGCACTGTATATAAGAGCTTGTGCACTGTATATAAGAGCTTGTGCACTGTATATAAGAGCTTGTGCACTGTATATAAGAGCTTGTGCGCTGTATATAAGAGCTTGTGCACTGTATATAAGAGCTTGTGCACTGTATATAAGAGCTTGTGCACTGTATATAAGAGCTTGTGCGCTGTATATACAGTTTTTCACAATTTTTAACACACAAAAAGCGAAAATTCGGCACAATTTGCACAACCTTCACTTCATGTACCAATCGCTCGACCCAATTTGGCACTACTTCACACTCCCTTATCTGCATTAGACTCTGACTTTCCTTCTTTACACTCTGATGTCAATTACACATCACCTTGTTGTCAAAACACCACACACAATGTTCAGTTGTTGCACACACTTCTCAAGTAAAATCTCAAAGCATCAACCTACAACACACAAATATTCAAATCTCTAAACATTCAGGTCTGTTGAGCAATTTGCAATCAGGACTGCAGCATAAAAGTGCCTTGAGCCTCTGTTTTTTTTGGTAAACAATGGAGAACTTTGAAGAGAGAGACAACCAGAGAAGGAGAGGAGTAAGAGTCAGAGGAGGAGGAGGAAGAGGAGGACAAGAAGGAGGAGGGAGAGGAAGAGGAGGACGAGGAGGAGAAGGACAAGGAGGAGGAGGAGGACAAGGAGGAGGAGGAGGACAAGGAGGAGGAAGAGGACAAGGAGGAGGAAGAGGACAAGAAGGAGGCTTGTGGTGACGTGAGTGTTGAGGCCTGTCAGGGCTTCATGCGCCACTCAAGGCGTTTCTTCCAATGCTGCTTGGACAGGGAGAACATCGCCTGTGATGTGGATGAGGCCCTCTGGCCAGACAGGAACCAGAGGCGTGATGCCTAATTCATTTTTGTGAAGGGAGAGTGGGGGGGGGTTCAGCAGGCCGGTTTACAATACTGTACTGTTCTCTGTGTGTACCAAAATAAAACTTGTTTTTGCTGCATATTTGTGTGCTGTTTTATGTTTGACTATGAAAAGAGTAGGCCTACACTGAGACATTTTACAAAAGGAGAAATGGCTCATTCTCCAGAGTCATTGTCATTCATATGGTGTGTTCCATTTCTATGATTGTGTTTTCAATTTTGCACTTCAGTGTGCTGTAAATGCTTGGTAGTGTGCAGCAAATGCTTAGTTGTGTGTACTCAATGAATGGTATGTGTGTGTCATTTGAAAATATGGCTGTGTGTACCAAATGAAAACACGAGTTCCATTTTGTGAACAGTTAAGAGATTTGATGGCAAAGAGTCATCTTGCAAAGGGAGTGTCAGGTTTAGCATTTTGTGTGTGAGGTTTTCAGTTTTGTGTGTGCAGTTTTGAGAAAGCCGTTATTGTTTTGAGAAACGTGTGTTAACAATTGTGAAAAACTGTAAGAGCTTGTGCACTATATAAGAGCTTGTGCACTGTATATAAGAGCTTGTGCACTGTATATAAGAGCTTGTGCGCTGTATATAAGAGCTTGTGCGCTGTATATAAGAGCTTGTGCGCTGTATATAAGAGCTTGTGCGCTGTATATAAGAGCTTGTGCACTGTATATAAGAGATTGTGCGCTGTATATAAGAGCTTGTGTACTGTATATAAGAGCTTGTGCGCTGTATATAAGAGCTTGTGCGCTGTATATAAGAGCTTGTGCGCTGTATATAAGAGCTTGTGTGCTGTATATAAGAGCTTGTGCGCTGTATATAAGAGCTTGTGCGCTGTATATAAGAGCTTGTGCGCTGTATATAAGAGCTTGTGCGCTGTATATAAGAGCTTGTGCGCTGTATATAAGAGCTTGTGCGCTGTATATAAGAGCTTGTGCGCTGTATATAAGAGCTTGTGCGCTGTATATAAGAGCTTGTGCGCTGTATATAAGAGCTTGTGCGCTGTATATAAGAGCTTGTGCGCTGTATATAAGAGCTTGTGCGCTGTATATAAGAGCTTGTGCGCTGTATATAAGAGCTTGTGCGCTGTATATAAGAGCTTGTGCGCTGTATATAAGAGCTTGTGCGCTGTATATAAGAGCTTGTGCGCTGTATATAAGAGCTTGTGCGCTGTATATAAGAGCTTGTGCACTGTATATAAGAGCTTGTGCGCTGTATATAAGAGCTTGTGCACTGTATATAAGAGCTTGTGCACTGTATATAAGAGCTTGTGCACTGTATATAAGAGCGTGTGCACTGTATATAAGAGCTTGTGCGCTGTATATAAGAGCTTGTGCGCTGTATATAAGAGCGTGTGCACTGTATATAAGAGCTTGTGCACTGTATATAAGAGCTTGTGCACTGTATATAAGAGCTTGTGCACTGTATATAAGAGCTTGTGCACTGTATATAAGAGCTTGTGCGCTGTATATAAGAGCTTGTGCGCTGTATATAAGAGCTTGTGCACTGTATATAAGAGCTTGATGTTGATGGCACAAGAACACAAAACGCAAAACAAAAAACTTGATTAGACGCTAGTTTATTACCCTGATGGGAAAACAAAGTCATGCACCCCCCAAAATGATGAGGTGAGGTGTCACAATGGGTGTTTCGAGGCAGTTTGGCAGTTTCGTCTGACTAAGTTCATGCTTCAAATCTATGAAAAGGAAATCTGGGTTAACTTAAAGTTTCTAAAGATAAGTGCAATGAATGCATGTCCCATAATAACGTGGTCTATAATACAAATAACAACCCAAAGGGGGATGTTCTAACCCTATCTGGCTTAAAAAGACATACAGTACTTACAAAAAACAATCAAAAAATTACCTTTGACCCTTAAATTCTTCGTAGTAGAGTAGTATATATGAGCTTATTGTGTGATTGTAATAGCTGTATAGGTATATAAGAGCTTATTGTAAAAGCTGTGTATGCCTCCTTCTCCAGCCCGGGAAAGACAGCGTCTGGCTGCCCATCCTGGTGATCCTGCGTGTCATCTTCGTGCCCCTCTTCATGCTGTGTAACGTGCAGCCCAGGAACTACATTCCTGTGGTGTTCGAGCACGACGCCTGGTACATCCTCTTCATGGTGCTGTTTGCCTTCAGCAACGGCTACCTGGCCAGCCTGTGCATGTGTTTCGGGCCCAAGTAAGTTCCACCTCCACTGGGTCAAGAGCTACGTTTGAAACAGCGCCACCTAGGCTGTAATTACTCAAATCTGGCCCTTGGAGCCAGTAGCACTGCTCGTTCTATTTTCTACCTGATAGTTAATTGGTTAATGTCACTGATTGGCCAGAGATTTAACTCACCGGGTGTCCCAGGTATAAATCAGAGGGGGAGAATGAAAACCGTGGGGGACAGATATGAATATTGCTGCACTAAACGCCAGAACGCGTGGCGGCTGTGGCTCAGGAGGTAGAGCGGGTCGTCCGCTGATCGCAGGGTTGGTGGTTTGATCCCCGGCTCCTCCTGTCCACATGTCGAAGTGTCCTTGGGCAAGACACTGAACCCCAAATTGCTCCCAATGAGCAGGCTAGCACCTTGCATGGTGGCTGCTGCCATTGGTGTGTGAATGTGTGTGTGAACGGGTGAGTGAGAGGCCATTGTAAAGCGCTTTGGATAAAGGCGCTACATAAGTGCAGTCCATTTACCAGAAGAATTCCTGCATATTTCTCTTAACTGAGATACATTTATATGAATACATATTTAGAACTGATTACATATGATTTGTATGAATACATATTTAGAACTGATTACATGATTTTGGACTGGAAACATGTTTTACATTAAATCCTCTGGTTTTCAGATTCCCCCCCCGGTATCTAGCGTCTTCTCTACACGAGTTAAAAGGGCTTCTTTTGCATTCCCATAATTCTATTCATAATCTCTCTCTCTCCCTCCCACAGGAAGGTGCCGCCGCACGAGTCAGAGACGGCGGGGGCCGTCATGGCCTTCTTCCTGTCCCTCGGCCTGGCGCTGGGGGCCGCTATGTCTTTTGCCATCCGGGCCCTGGTGTAGCGTGGGGGTCCCGTCGCAGGTCCTGAGCGGGACCCATAATGAGAGGTTGTGTTTTGCGTGCAGTCCTGCCTCTTGAGGAAACAGTGCTGCACATTCTGGCCTGAAGCCTAACACTGAACTCAGTTTTATTTTTGTTTGCAACGCGCCTTAACGAACATCTCCCAACATCTTTTATTTATTTTTATTTTTTTTAAAGCTGTATAAACAAATTTAGTATGAGCTCAGCCATGTATGTTACTGAGGTGATCATGGGGGCGTATGTTACTGAGGTGATCATGGGGGCGATACGTGCTTCACCCAAGAGAACTTCCCAATGAAGAGGAGGAGTTTCACCAACGGCACTTCAGCTGAGGCTCTCACCTCAAACAACCAGTCAGCTCCACAGCTAAACGGACCCACAGCATGTACACTGTGTATAGAGCCCACCCTTCATCACATTGAGCTGCGGACCCACAGCATGTACACTGTGTATAGAGCCCACCCTTCATCACATTGAGCTGCGGACCCACAGCATGTACACTGTGTATAGAGCCCACCCTTCATCACATTGAGCTGCGGACCCACAGCATGTACACTGTGTATAGAGCCCACCCTTCATCACATTGAGCTGCAGACCCACAGCATGCACACTGTGTATAGAGCCCACCCTTCATCACATTGAGCTGCAGACCCACAGCATGTACACTGTGTATAGAGCCCACCCTTCATCACATTGAGCTGCAGACCCACAGCATGTACACTGTGTATAGAGCCCACCCTTCATCACATTGAGCTGCGGACCCACAGCATGTACACTGTGTATAGAGCCCACCCTTCATCACGTTGAGCTGCAGACCCACAGCATGCACACTGTGTATAGAGCCCACCCTTCATCACATTGAGCTGCAGACCCACAGCATGTACACTGTGTATAGAGCCCACCCTTCATCACATTGAGCTGCGGACCCACAGCATGTACACTGTGTATAGAGCCCACCCTTCATCACGTTGAGCTGCAGACCCACAGCATGTACACTGTGTATAGAGCCCACCCTTCATCACATTGAGCTGCGGACCCACAGCATGTACACTGTGTATAGAGCCCACCCTTCATCACATTGAGCTGCAGACCCACAGCATGTACACTGTGTATAGAGCCCACCCTTCATCACATTGAGCTGCGGACCCACAGCATGTACACTGTGTATAGAGCCCACCCTTCATCACATTGAGCTGCAGACCCACAGCATGTACACTGTGTATAGAGCCCACCCTTCATCACATTGAGCTGCGGACCCACAGCATGTACACTGTGTATAGAGCCCACCCTTCATCACATTGAGCTGCAGACCCACAGCATGTACACTGTGTATAGAGCCCACCCTTCATCACATTGAGCTGCAGACCCACAGCATGTACACTGTGTATAGAGCCCACCCTTCATCACATTGAGCTGCAGACCCACAGCATGTACACTGTGTATAGAGCCCACCCTTCATCACATTGAGCTGCGGACCCACAGCATGTACACTGTGTATAGAGCCCACCCTTCATCACATTGAGCTGCAGACCCACAGCATGTACACTGTGTATAGAGCCCACCCTTCATCACATTGAGCTGCGGACCCACAGCATGTACACTGTGTATAGAGCCCACCCTTCATCACATTGAGCTGCGGACCCACAGCATGTACACTGTGTATAGAGCCCACCCTTCATCACATTGAGCTGCGGACCCACAGCATGTACACTGTGTATATAGCCCACCCTGCATCACATTGAGCTGCGGACCCATGAATGCCGTCAGCCTCCACAGATACTCACCCCCCCCCCCCCCCCATCTCAGTATCCTCTGCCCCCATCTTGTTTTTCCCACAGCCATGCATTTCTCAGTTAATAGTGTTTGTTGGAGGAATTTTATTTCTGACTTGCTCCATCCCTGATGGTGTGCTGACAAAAGATGTAATGCCTGTTTTCTGGCTCCACTGTTATAGAAACATAGCGCTGTTTGACAAAAAAGGTAGAGGCGTTCTATTTTTATAAACTATGTTAGAGATTGTCATTGGCTTACATTTGGCCAATTCCAGAGATTAGCTCACATTTTATGAAGGCATTGTGCTTCCATACTTCCTAAATGCTTTTTTAAAAGTGTTTTATTTTATTTTAAAATATTATAGTGCTTTCCTCCAAATTTCTTTTTCTACTATGTCTAAAGTATCGCACTGCCTACATATACACCATGTGCATGTGTGCATGCTCAGCCTGCAGTGCAGTGATCGGCTTCCTAGCTTCATAACTTATGAAATATCACAGAAAGAGGACCGTTTACCAAGTGGTGCTGGTGTGCAATGACATCATCACTAGTTAACTGCTGAGTGAATATCATGGAAAGAGGATTCTGGCCATGACTGAGTATGATCCCTGTGCCTTGTCCACTCAGACCCCTGTTTACTATGTGCCCTCTCCCCTGTCCACTCAGACCCCTGTTTACTATGTGCCCTCTCCCCTTGTCCACTCAGACCCCTGTTTACTATGTGCCCTCTCCCCTGTCCACTCAGACCCCTGTTTACTATGTGCCCTGTCCCCTGTCCACTCAGACCCCTGTTTACTATGTGCCCTGTCCCCTGTCCACTCAGACCCCTGTTTACTATGTGCCCTCTCCCCTGTCCACTCAGACCCCTGTTTACTATGTGCCCTCTCCCCTGTCCACTCAGACCCCTGTTTACTATGTGCCCTCTCCCCTGTCCACTCAGACCCCTGTTTACTATGTGCCCTCTCCCCTGTCCACTCAGACCCCTGTTTACTATGTGCCCTCTCCCCTGTCCACTCAGACCCCTGTTTACTATGTACATTACATTACAGTCATTTAGCAGACGCTTTTATCCAAAGCGACGTAAAGTAAGTGCATATAGAAAGGTCATCGAAGTAACTACAGAACAGATAAGAAAGCACATTCTTCCCATACAGTATCAGCTATCCCTAGTAACGAACACAGTGCAGTTCACAGTGAACTGGGTAAATCATCTCTACTACAATTCTATTCTAAATAGTATAAACTTGAGTACACAGTTCAACAAGAAGACATACCATGAGGTCCTAGATAAGTATTAGTCCAGGTGGAGCCTGAAAAGGTGTGTTTTCAGGCCACGACGGATCAGGCATGGCCTGTCCCCTGTCCACTCAGACCCCTGTTTACTATGTGCCCTCTCCCCTTGTCCACTCAGACCCCTGTTTACTATGTGCCCTCTCCCCTTGTCCACTCAGACCCATGTTTACTATGTGCCCTCTCCCCTTGTCCACTCAGACCCCTGTTTACTATGTGCCCTCTCCCCTTGTCCACTCAGACCCCTGTTTACTATGTGCCCTGTCCCCTGTCCACTCAGACCCCTGTTTACTATGTGCCCTGTCCCCTGTCCACTCAGACCCCTGTTTACTATGTGCCCTGTCCCCTGTCCACTCAGACCCCTGTTTACTATGTGCCCTGTCCCCTGTCCACTCAGACCCCTGTTTACTATGTGCCCTCTCCCCTGTCCACTCAGACCCCTGTTTACTATGTGCCCTGTCCCCTTGTCCACTCAGACCCCTGTTTACTATGTGCCCTCTCCCCTGTCCACTCAGACCCCTGTTTACTATGTCCCCTGTCCACTCAGACCCCTGTTTACTATGTGCCCTGTCCCCTGTCCACTCAGACCCCTGTTTACTATGTGCCCTCTCCCCTGTCCACTCAGACCCCTGTTTACTATGTGCCCTGTCCCCTGTCCACTCAGACCCCTGTTTACTATGTGCCCTCTCCCCTTGTCCACTCAGACCCCTGTTTACTATGTGCCCTCTCCCCTGTCCACTCAGACCCCTGTTTACTATGTGCCCTGTCCCCTGTCCACTCAGACCCCTGTTTACTATGTGCCCTGTCCCCTTGTCCACTCAGACCCCTGTTTACTATGTTCCCTCTCCCCTGTCCACTCAGACCCCTGTTTACTATGTGCCCTGTCCCCTGTCCACTCAGACCCCTGTTTACTATGTGCCCTCTCCCCTGTCCACTCAGACCCCTGTTTACTATGTGCCCTGTCCCCTGTCCACTCAGACCCCTGTTTACTATGTGCCCTGTCCCCTGTCCACTCAGACCCCTGTTTACTATGTGCCCTGTCCCCTGTCCACTCAGAACCCTGTTTACTATGTGCCCTGTCCCCTGTCCACTCAGACCCCTGTTTACTATGTGCCCTCTCCCCTGTCCACTCAGACCCCTGTTTACTATGTGCCCTCTCCCCTGTCCACTCAGACCCCTGTTTACTATGTACATTACATTACAGTCATTTAGCAGACGCTTTTATCCAAAGCGACGTACAGTAAGTGCATATAGAAAGGTCATCGAAGTAACTACAGAACAGATAAGAAAGCACATTCTTCCCATACAGTATCAGCTATCCCTAGTAACGAACACAGTGCAGTTCACAGTGAACTGGGTAAATCATCTCTACTACAATTCTATTCTAAATAGTATAAACTTGAGTACACAGTTCAACAAGAAGACATACCATGAGGTCCTAGATAAGTATTAGTCCAGGTGGAGCCTGAAAAGGTGTGTTTTCAGGCCACGACGGATCAGGCATGGCCTGTCCCCTGTCCACTCAGACCCCTGTTTACTATGTGCCCTCTCCCCTGTCCACTCAGACCCCTGTTTACTATGTGCCCTGTCCCCTGTCCACTCAGACCCCTGTTTACTATGTACCCTGTCCCCTGTCCACTCAGACCCCTGTTTACTATGTGCCCTCTCCCCTTGTCCACTCAGACCCCTGTTTACTATGTGCCCTCTCCCCTTGTCCACTCAGACCCCTGTTTACTATGTGCCCTCTCCCCTGTCCACTCAGACCCCTGTTTACTATGTGCCCTCTCCCCTTGTCCACTCAGACCCCTGTTTACTATGTGCCCTCTCCCCTTGTCCACTCAGACCCCTGTTTACTATGTGCCCTCTCCCCTGTCCACTCAGACCCCTGTTTACTATGTGCCCTCTCCCTTGTCCACTCAGACCCCTGTTTACTATGTGCCCTCTCCCCTGTCCACTCAGACCCCTGTTTACTATGTGCCCTGTCCCCTGTCCACTCAGACCCCTGTTTACTATGTACCCTGTCCCCTGTCCACTCAGACCCCTGTTTACTATGTGCCCTCTCCCCTTGTCCACTCAGACCCCTGTTTACTATGTGCCCTGTCCCCTGTCCACTCAGACCCCTGTTTACTATGTGCCCTCTCCCCTGTCCACTCAGACCCCTGTTTACTATGTGCCCTGTCCCCTGTCCACTCAGACCCCTGTTTACAATAATCCCCAAAATGCTCCCTCAAAAGGGTGAAGGATCATATTCGGTCATAGCCTCTGTTTACCAAGTGGTGATGGTGTGCAATGACATCATCACTAGTTGACTGCTGAGTGAATGTCATGGAAAAAGAACTCTGGCTGCATTTGGAATGGCTCCCTATACACTTTATAGTGCACTATTTAGGGAACCGGCCATTTTTAGCATGTGCTATTTCTTAGTGTTCTCAATTGAGAATTCAGAAACCATCAGAATGGCCATTCCCCTAAATAGTAGAGCGTAGAGGCCATTCCCCTAAATAGTGCACTATAAAGCATAGAAGGCCATTGCCATAAATAGTGCACTATAAAGTGTAGAGGGCCATTCCCCTAAATAGTGCACTATAAAGTGTAGAGGGCCATTCCCCTAAATAGTAGAGCGTAGAGGCCATTCCCCAAAATAGTGCACTATAAAGCGTAGAGGGGCCATTCCCCTAAATAGTGTACTATAAAGTATAGAGGGGCCATTCCCCTAAATAGTGTACTATAAAGTGTAGAGGGCCATTCCCCTAAATAGTGCACTATAAAGTGTAGAGGGGCCATTCCCAATGCAGCCTCAGTTTACCAAGCGGTGCAGATGTGCAATGACATCATCACTAGTTGACTGCTGAGTAAACCAAGTGGCAAACTTCACATTTGTAATGTTATGGTGTACAAAAAAATAAACATTGCATTTGTAAAAAGTAAACAAAAAAAACTTTAATTATTTTGTAAAGGTTTTGTATAGCCAGCTAAGGAAGAGCCAAGTAAAAGCCTGTATTGGGGCCTTTGTTGATATTTAACCCAAAGTGTACTGTGCTCCTTGACCACTCAAATGAAGTACAATCTGTTCATCTCAGATTGTGTTTTATGAGTGTCGTGCTCGCTACTTTAATGTACAAAGAGAATTTCCTTCTGAGGCAATAAATGATGCATCAGTAAGTGGGATCCAAACCCATGGCCATACAGAGGCTGGGGTGTTATCAAACGCTTATGGAAGTACTTTCAATTGGAACGATAACAAGATTATTTTTTTCAGGGAAGGATCTTAAAATTCTTTGGCGTTCATAGCTAACATGCAAGTCCGCTGATATTTTTTTCTGAAGATGTACCCAGAAAAAAAGCTGTTAGTGAACATTACTGTGCACAGCATACAGACAGAAATTCTTGACTGCTGTAAGTGCCAATGAATAGAAATGGAAATCATAACTACACACAAATCCAATTTCAATTTGCCCATGTCTAAAGAGTACAATTCTACCCCAACTGTGCTCCAATAGTCAAATCTTAACCCAATTCGAATTCGAAATACCATTGAGATTAAGCATAGCATGACCTATACCCCTGTTTCAGTTCTTTTCAAAACGGGCTGTTTCTGGTGTCTGTAGCTTTAAATGCAAATGAGCTTCTATGCACATTTTCGCCCCTTTTCCAGCTCGATTCTATGACAATTCTCAACTTCCAAAATACAGCTGCCTAGCCTGGACAAGCCCCACTCGATGCTGCTGTGACAATTTCATTATCCTCTCTTCCTCACTCCTCCTCACCTACCATCACACAGGACACACTGCCTTTACACACTGCCCAGCCGCCCACTAACGTTATCTACCGTTACCACGCTCAGCTGTTAGCGTTAGCTAGTGCTATACGGCAAAAGAAACACTCGGCACAATTATTTCGAAAATACTTATATTTCCATCTTCTGCAGTTTTTCTGCGGAGAGTTGGAATTGAATCAACTTTCATGAGCAGTCTTGCTCAGCCCTGTGTTGTGCTGACCCAGGTTGGTGAAGCAGTCAGACAGGAAGTGATTAGCATCAGCCCTGCTCTGTACTGACCCAGGTTGGTGAAGCAGTCAGACAGGAAGTGATTAGCATCAGCCCTGCTCTGTACTGACCCAGGTTGGTGAAGCAGTCAGACAGGAAGTGATTAGCATCAGCCCTGCTCTGTACTGACCCAGGTTGGTGAAGCAGTCAGACAGGAAGTGATTAGCATCAGCCCTGCTCTGTACTGACCCAGGTTGGTGAAGCAGTCAGACAGGAAGTGATTAGCACACTAACAGTTTTTTGCCAACTGTAGCTGGGACGTTGTCATCAAATGAACTTGATCCACTCTGCTCTTAGGTCCTCTGAGGCTGGGGTTGCATGTAGCGATCTGTGCTGCTCTGTGAGTGTGCGGCCAACAGCACTTCACATGGCTATCTCTTAGCTTTGACATGACGCTAGCGGATTCGACGCACCACAGTTAAACAGTTCTCAAGCCTTGGGCGGAGATACTCAGATGGGGGGTGGTATTATTCTAATGACCCGGTTTATGACGTGTTAAACCGCGCAAAATTTGAACTGCTTGTAGAATCACATGCTTCCACAAATAGGCAGCCCACAATAAACTGACTGGGTTGTTTAAGTTCACAGTTTGTGTGTTAATAGGCCCATCAGAGACCCAAATGTATGTGCACAAGCCCTGGAAAAGTGAGTTTTTCATAATGGGTCCCCTTTAAGATCATTCCAAACCGCTAAATGCTAAGTTGGGAACGAGCTGGCTCCCGGAGCGTGCTTCAATAAGGAAACACAAGTGTAGCCTTTGCGGAAGCCTTTTCTCGGAAAGCGTGACGTGTATAAATTACCCACCACTCTTCACATCTGCCATGTCGCAGGCATACCCCTACACAAATGCAAGTTTACCATTCCTTTCCATTTATTATAATCCATAATGACAGTCATTCTTTATAACTAACAAAAGCACCATTTATTCATAAAAAATAAGCTAAAAAGCATAGTTAAGCACGTGAGCATAATATGACGCTAACGATTGAGCAAGGACATCCATTTGCCTAATGCATGTTGCCTCGTTTCCTCCATCCTCGTATCTGATCCTGGCATCCTTTCCTCGCGTCCTCCGTTGGTTGGAGCAAATGAGCGAGGAAAGGACGCAAGGAAAGGATGCCAGGAGTAAAATTAAGCGATTGGAATGAACCCCTGGAGTGTCAGAGGAACGAGCTCGAGCTGTAACTGCAATCTGACCACTGTTGCAGCTGCATCTCTCTCCATAGGAGGCCGGACCTGACGGTGAAGCAGCTGTCTGTCCTAAACTGGCAGTTCTTGCGTAATTTGTGCACTCAGTCCTTTGCTTTGGGATGAACGTGTTGTGGAATGGCTATAAATTAATTAATTACATGATGTGCGGTGTGTGACCGCTTCGCAAACACTGGGACCAGGGTGCGAGCATTTGGGTCCGTTAAACCGAATATGGGCGGGGCCACAATATGCCATCGCTAAACTCACCGATTTGGCTCAATCGTTGCGTTTCTCTCTGGACCTAAAATAACTTGGCGATTTAGAGAAGTCAGTTGTGAAAAATAAATGTGCATATTACATCCATAACGTAGGCCTAACCCTAAAAATAAAAGTCATAAATAAATCCATAAACCAATACAAATACTATAACCCAAAATGGCAGAAAACAGGCGGGTGCTTGGGGACGGGAGAGGAACCAAGATTCACCCTGAGGCCTTCAGTCTACGTCAGAACACTGCTGTGATAACTAAAATAACACAGATAGGCTACAGAAAATGGTGAGATTGGTTTCGGGTCTTTCGTTGACATGATGTGAAGGAGAGAGCATATCCTCTTTAGTTAACTGTACATGTGGGCATGAACATAGGAAATAAATCTCTTGCCGATCTTTCCTTTTCCCTCCATAATCTCACCTCCGCCCTGATTCGTTCATTTTTGGCAGCCGTTCCCTGCACTCCCCATCACTGCCTTTGGATCAGCTTGCATACCTGAAAAACAACAAAACAACGTACCAAATAACGTACCAAATGTAAGCTCTCTAAATTGTGACGGTTAGCTGTACGCAGTTTTTAATGGGGATTTTACGGTGGGTGGTTGTGATTGCACCTCTGTGTCAGAGAGGTTTGTCTCCTTAGGCTCACTTAAATAAACAGGGGCTGGGCTGGCTGTCTTGGTTGCTTATTGATAGGAGCAGAAGATTCGGTTCCATGTAGCCATGGATGGACGGGTTGTCAGATTTAATTCGGACTTTCCAGCCTAATCAGAGTTAAAATGTAGCCCAAAATTATCCCGACAAAAATTTGCGAGAAAATAACACCTTTATAGGTGTTGTAATTTCAGCTACTGCATGTTTATATGCAAAACAACTCGGGCAGATATTTGGAGAGATACACATGAGCCGCGATTACTAGGTAAAGCGGATGTCTCGCTATCCGACTATTCATTAGATTTAAAAAAAATACACAGAAAACCGGCCAATATAGCTATAAAAATCGGTTTCTTACATAATCGCAACACTTGAGATATACACTTAATTTCACTGAAATGTTGAACTGAAACGCGATCTGTAAACGTGCAAAAAATGCGTCTAAAAAGGCAGTTTGTGAGTCCTCCGAGATTGTAAAGAGAGCCGATGTGTTAACTTACGTTTACTTGGACGCTTGATAGCGGAAGGCCAAGTGTTATAGGCTAATAAATCCATGGATGAGATCCAGATGCAATTTCAGACATCCTTAAAAAAATCAAAGTTGGTCTTGAGCAACAAAACGTTATCATGTTAGCGTGTGTAACCTACCACACGTCTAAAAAGATTGTCAGTAAAGCGCATAACGGTGATAACGATGAATCAATGTCAATTACCTATTTGTTTAACTCCCTCCCCTTAACGTTTAATCATAACACATGTCAGTCATTGAAATGACAGATGATCGTGGATGGAATTGCTAGTGCTAAGCCTGGCATCTAATCGTTGAGGTCGGTATTTGTGTAGTATGGGCTGCAGCAGGTCGTATGCCAGTGGTTTATGGGAAACTTAGATACTGAAGGGTTCCGATCATTATTTTTCTTATTTTCTGGCATTTTATGTTTTTCGATTATTTTGAAAAATAAACAGCACACGACGTGTAAAAGTAGGCTAGCCCGAAATATCTACACCCGCCCAAGGCCATTCCCACACAATGCGGTTAAAAAGTTGTCCAATTGTGCTTGAAACACTGGCCACAGGATCTGCTCGTTTTTGTTTTCACCTTGAAATATTTTTGTGAAACTTTTAGGCAATTTTAGATCCAAGTATCCAAGTGAGGAAAGCTATAATCGTCTGGTCAACAGCTTTAATTGGTCCGTTAACCAGCATATCCAGTGGCTCCAGGACCAGGGCTGAGGATCCCTGCAATCTGGGCACGAAACTGTGAGCCAAGGTCCAAAATGCAGGCGTTTACTTCCACCTACTGTCGAAATATGGACATCAACTCATTCTTACTTCTCTCTTTCATTTGCAAATAGTTTACAATTTTCGTTGTGGACACGTGCTTTTGACGTTTTTGTTGAAGGTTGAAACGGGAACATCAGCATTTATTTATCAAGGCAGCAGGGAAGCTCTTCGCGTCCGTTATTCGCATAGTTACTGACTGTAGGCTACGATACATTTCACTGTAGTTTCAACCAATCCTCCCAGCCGCTAGAGGGGGCTGAAACATTTCAACGCAGGAGAAGGAGACCCTCTTGCGACATTTAGTTTACCATGGTCACGAATCAAGCGTCCTAGCCGACTCGCAGTGTAAACATTAACCGCACCTGTTGATCAGATTTCGGGCACCGAAGGTTTAGAGCAAAATGCTAGTCGTTTGTGTTTTAGTTAATTCTTCGTGATTTAATTGCTATAGCTTTTATAAAAAGGAAATTCGTGAGTAGGCTGTACAAAAATCGAAGTTTAACGTTAACTTTTATACAGGCTGAAAGGCAGAGCTGAGCGTTAAAGATCTTGAGAGATTAAGATGATATAATTTAGTGGCAGAAAATGGAGGAAAGACCTTCCTCTCCGATGCTTCATCTGGACCTCAACAACTTTGACACTGGCGACGCCGAAGGCAGCAGATATGTTTTGACGAGCCCGCGATCTTTGGAAGCATGTGCAAGACTGGGGGTCAAACCGGTACAACTTTTGCATAAATCGTTGGCCAGTTTCGTCGATGATCACCGGAACGTTTCATTGGGGGTAGTGACTTTATGAAGTGCACGAAAAAGAGCGCAGGATTCTTTTGCGTAAGTGTCGTGAGGAGAGAGATAAAACCATTGTAGAGGGTAAGGAAAGGGGGTCATCAATTAAAAAACAGGCAGCTTTCGAGACTGTCCTTGAGCAAACTACAGAGAGCCGGAACTGAACACAAAAAGTTCAGAAAAAACGATGCAGGTACCAGGTCTCGAACAAAAAACACCTGGTGCCGCAGAAAGACCAGCAGCGATTCAGCAGATGGCAGGAACATTAGCCCAAGAGAGCTCACCCTAACCAGCCTGGGGGAGGAACATTAGCCCAAGAGAGCTCACCCTAACCAGCCTGGGGGAGGAACATTAGCCCAAGAGAGCTCACCCTAACCAGCCTGGGGCAGGAACATTAGCCCAAGAGAGCTCACCCTAACCAGCCTGGGCGAGGAACAATCGCCAACGAGATATCACCCTAACCAGCCTGGGGAGGAACATTAGCCCAAGAGAGCTCACCCTAACCAGCCTGGGGGAGGAACATTAGCCCAAGAGAGCTCACCCTAACCAGCCTGGGGGAGGAACATTAGCCCAAGAGAGCTCACCCTAACCAGCCTGGGAGAGGAACATTAGCCCAAGGGAGCTCACCCTAACCAGCCTGGGGGAGGAACATTAGCCCAAGAGAGCTCACCCTAACCAGCCTGGGGGAGGAACATTAGCCCAAGAGAGCTCACCCTAACCAGCCTGGGGGAGGAACATTAGCCCAAGAGAGCTCACCCTAACCAGCCTGGGGGAGGAACATTAGCCCAAGAGAGCTCACCCTAACCAGCCTGGGGCAGGAACATTAGCCCAAGAGAGCTCACCCTAACCAGCCTGGGGGAGGAACATTAGCCCAAGAGAGCTCACCCTAACCAGCCTGGGGGAGGAACATTAGCCCAAGAGAGCTCACCCTAACCAGCCTGGGGGAGGAACATTAGCCCAAGAGAGCTCACCCTAACCAGCCTGGGGGAGGAACATTAGCCCAAGAGAGCTCACCCTAACCAGCCTGGGGGAGGAACATTAGCCCAAGAGAGCTCACCCTAACCAGCCTGGGGGATCTCAAACACACGCCAGCGGCCGAGAGAACACTGGAGCAGCTTGACCGGGAGATTAGAAAGGAGATGAGCGTAGCGGTGCCAGAGAAAGACCGCAAGATCGCTGCGCTGATGCTGGTGAAGCACGAGAAAGAGCAGGCGCGCCTGCGCCAGAGCCAGCACGTGGACGAGCGGCGCAAGGAGTTTCAGAGGAGGGAGCAGTTGCGTAGGTTACGGGGAGAGCGTGAGAGGAGGAATGAGCTGGATAACAGCCGGAGGACGTGGAAAGCAGGGCTGGAGGCGCGGCGCAGGCAGCGGGAGCTGGAGGAGGCGCTCCGGGCAGGGCTGTGCAAGCTGGAGGCGGCCTTGCAGGAGGAGCGCTGGAGGCGGCAGGCGGAAGAGCAGAGCGCACAACGGCGGGAGAAACAGGAGGAGGTGCGGATGGAGGCGCAGGAATGCAAACTGTGCCAGGTGCGGCTGCTGCGGGAGCGGGAGAGGGAGGCACAGGATAGCCAGGAGAGGGAGAGCCGGGTGGCCGTAGAGAAGGAGGGGAGGGCGAGCAGGAGCCGGCTCCTTCAAGAGAGGAAGGACCGGAAACTGGTACAGCAGGAGAACCAGAGGCAGCAGCTCCGCCACCTCCTGCTCAAGCAGGTGGCAAATGACCAGACCCTAGCCGAGGAGCTGGTGAAGAGGAGCGCCATGGAGCAGAGGCTGCAGAGCTCCTGCGATAACCGCAAGCAGGCGGCGGCGGTCCAGCAGCGGGAGCTGAAGGAGCGGTCGGCACGCGAGGAGGTGCAGCTCCAGGAGGCCCGCGTCCGTGCCAGCTGGCAGGAGCTTCAGGAGCAGCGACAGAAGGAGGCGCTGGTCCAGCTGAACGACCTGCGGCGGGATCGGGCCTCCAAGCTGGCCCGGGAGCAGCAGGAGACGCGGGCCGGGCAGGCGCAGCGGGCTAATGAGGAGAAGGAGCGCTCACACCAGCTCCTGTTGGAGAGGCTGCGGCAAAAGGAGGAGGGGCTGCTCCTCCAGAGGCAGAGCGGCATCGCCTGCAAAGAGAGCCGCAGGGAGCAGCTTCGGCGGGAGAAAGAGGCTGCGCTGGAGGAGGCTCGCAGGGTGGCCCGCGCCTCCTTTCACATGCGGGAGAGGGTGAGGGAGCACACGCAGAGCCGTGCTTTTAACCAGATGGACCTGGAGGCCCAGCTCTCTGCCAGCCTGGACCGCGTCCGGCTGTGAACCAGCACCAGAACCGAGGTGGGAAACGGGGTCAGCAAGGGGTTGCGGGGTCAACTAATTTAACTTTCATTTGATTTAGGAAATGAGCTGAACTACAATCCATTAATTAAAGAAAAACAGTCATTTTCACATTGTGGTCGTTTATCAGTTACATTAATTTAAGTTCACCTCATCAATTGGCAGACCTGGTCAAATAGGCCTACCTCATATTTTCAACTGTTCATATGCTGGTTAAATTTGATTCACTCTGCAGATCCCTGACATTTTCTTTATACTAGCAAACCAAATTGTACAGTTTTATGGGATTAAATAATTTTGTTCCGAATTTTAGTGAAAAGGCCACGTTTTAAAATCGCAAGCAATATTACAGAATTTTTTCAATTTCTAAAGTTTTGCAAATAATTATTATACCTAGTTCTGATAGCCACTGCAATGGTAAAGACAGACATTTTCATAGGGTGATAGAATGACATGGGGGTAATTCCATCTCAAAGTTGAATGAGCATGACAGCCACTATCACAGATCGTCCTGAGAAGAGCTTTAGGTGTAAGAAAGGAATAAGATTAGCATCCCTGAAGGCTTATTTTGTTGAAAAATTAATTGGTTTAAGAGAAATGTTGCAAATTGATTACATCCAGATATAACCTTTTAATGCCATATGAATCATATAATATTGATTTAATATAGTTCTCAATATCCAATTTGCACCAAAATCATCCCAGATAATGTTTCAGACATGAGGAACCCATATAAATTGTTAAAATACACCCAAGGACCCCCCTAACCCTACTGCGATCCCATCCTTTTAGACAGCATAGAATGCAAGTTCTTTATGTGGGACAACACATGAGAAGCTGTGGCTTGGGTTATTATTTCTTCATATATTTATAAATATGCACAGTGAAAATGGTGACGGTTAAATCCCTCCATGAAGTTAAATTAGTGATAATATCCTTGCATATCACATAGTACTGCCACATGACGGTGCCATTCCTATTATTAGATAAAAAGGTACCAGTAATAGAAAAAGTAGTTTCTTCTTTGTTTACAAAATAACGTTCAAATGATAATAATGTAGACATGGGCTTTAGAGTAATGGTTCAAACAAATGTATTTGTTATGGTCAATATACCATTGGAATGTAAAAGTCATAGCAAAACAAAACCACACCAACATGCTTATCTTCAAAAAGTAAAAAATCTAAACAAAACATATGTTCTGCAGATAAATAAGTGAAAAACTAATTTTACAAACCAACTAAGGACCTAAAGGTCTTCCTCAGGGCATCCTAAAGGTCTTCCTCAGGGCACCCTAAAGGTCTTCCTCAGGGCATCCTAAAGGTCTTCCTCAGGACATCCTAAAGGTCTTCCTCAGGGCATCCTAAAGGTCTTCCTCAGGGCATCCTAAAGGTCTTCCTCAGGGCATCCTAAAGGTCGTCCTCAGGGCATCCTAAAGGTCTTCCTCAGGGCATCCTAAAGGTCTTCCTCAGGGCATCCTTAAGGTCTTCCTCAGGGCATCCTAAAGATCTTCCTCAGGGCATCCTAAAGGTCTTCCTCAGGGCATCCTAAAGGTCTTCCTCAGGGCATCCTAAAGGTCTTCCTCAGGGCACCCTAAAGATCTTCCTCAGGGCATCCTAAAGGTCTTCCTCAGGGCATCCTAAAGGTCTTCCTCAGGGCATCCTAAAGGTCTTCCTCAGGGCATCCTAAAGGTCTTCCTCAGGGCATCCTCTCTGACAGCAATGTCTGTACTTTCAAGACGGTGCTGGCAACCAGTGGCAGTGGTTGGTGGCTTGATGGAGCACAGTATATTGCAGTATATTTGTTGTTGGGACATAACAAAAAATCACCATGAAAATGACCTTGCTGGGTACCTGGGATGCATGAACTTGATCTTGACATCCATGTTTTCTGGATCTATAGCCTCAGCAAGGCATCATTCTCTTTGCTCCTATTGTCCAGTCCAGAAATGGCTCAAAGTAATGGAAGCCTCTGGTTCCGGGTAGTGTTTTTGTTGCTGTATACCTCTCGTGGAGTTGTTGTCCCTAAACTGTTATGGTGTGGTGGTCTATGAAGAGAACTTTGCTTTTGTCCTTGCAGAGACTGTAGACATCTCTGGCTGTGAGAATTAGATTTTCGAGTGGTCTTTGCAGGCTTGCTCTTGCAGTGAGACATTTGATAGTCCCTCCAATACCATCACAGAGAGATTTGCCATGTCTGGTGGCAAAGAACGACCTTTGTGTACCTTCACTCCATAATCTGTTCCATAATGGCACAAATCTTTGAAGTTTGCTCTAAAGATCCACCCTTTCATGTTCTTCATCATCAGGGTCTCCAGAAAGCTGAAGTTGCTCCTGTAGGTACCAGCATTTCTGCCATCTATGCACCGTGCACATTTTTTTGACACGCACAGGGTGTAGAGCAGACATTTGAAATGTTAAAATGGCGGGGCGCACAGATGCAGTGGCTCACGGCTCTCTTTTACTTGTGCTTTTGTTGCTTGTTATTTTGTTGTATGTTATACGTGCGTCTACTGTACACTACAGCCGTACAGCCTTATTGGATATCGGTTTTTTACAAAAGATGACCATCTCCAGCGACTTTCACCGCACTTTTAACATTCCGGACGACCAGCGGGTTCTCCGTGGATTGTTATCGGGTCTGGCAGGCGACGCAGACGGCGGTGCAAGAGGAAACAAAAGCGGGGCTGCAGGGCTGGGCTATTGGCTAGGCTAAGGAAGCAGCCACTCAAACCTCCGCTGCCAAGCCTCTATCTCACCAACACCAGATCCATAGTAAACAAAACGGACAAACTGAATCTACAACTGGCTGGGAATCGCTATGTTCGCGAGTGCTGTGTGCTCATTCTCACAGAAACCTGGCTACACTCACAAATCCCCGATGCTACGGTGCAGCTAGAAGGCCGCACGCTACACCGCGGGGACAGGAACAGCGAATCTGGTAAGAACAGAGGAGGGGGGCTCTGCATCTACGTGCATGGCGGTTGGTGTAACAACAGCACTATCATAGACAGTCACTGCTCCCCTGACCTGGAGTCCCTGTCGGTGAAATGCAGACCATTTTTCCTACCAAAGGAGCTAAATGTTGTCATCATTACTGCCGTTTATATAGCACCGGATGCTAATGTTAACACAGCACTCTCTCTACTGCTAAGCACCATGAACAAACACCAGCGGGTCCACCCTGATGGTGTCCACATTATTGCAGGGGATTTTAATAAGGCAAATTTGAAATCTGTTCTCCCAAAATTCCACCAACATGTCAGATGTCCAACTAGAGGGGAGAACACTCTGGATCATGTGTACTCCAACATTAAGCATGCATACAGAGCTGCACCCCTCCCCCACCTGGGCCTGTCAGACCATCTCTCCTTGCTTCTCATCCCAGCATACACCCCCCTTAGTTGGCAAACAAAGCCCACAAAGAGGACCATTACCACCTGGCCTGAAGACGCACTCCCCCAACTTCAGGACTGCTTTGAACACACCCAGTGGGATGCTTTCTACCACAAAGACCTGGCAATATTCACAGAGACTGTACTGTTTTACATCAAGTACTGCATTGGGAACGTCACTGTGGATAAATGCATCCGGGTATTCCCAAACCAGAAACCTTGGATGACAAGCCAGGTCCGCATGCTCCTACGTGCCCGCGACTTAGCCTTCAGGTCAGGCGACAGAGCGCTGTACAGCGTTGCCCGCGCCGATCTGAGGAGAGGCATTTGGGCTGCCAAAGCGGACTACAAGAGGAGGATAGAGGACCATCTCTCCAGCAACAACCCTCGGCAGGTGTGGCAGAGCATACGGAGTATCACCAACTACAAAGGTTGTAACGTGACATCCGGTGACTCAAGTGCGGCGCTGGCAGAGGAGCTAAACAGCTTCTTCGCCCGCTTTGAGACTAAGACACAGCACTCAGCCACGCCACTGCAGCCCCCTCCAGTCTCCAGTTCCCCCCCACTTACTTACATTAGAGGTGCAGGATGTGAGACGCGTGCTCTGGTCAGTGAACCCGAGGAAGGCAGCGGGCCCAGATGGAGTACCTGGGAGGGTGCTCAAGGCATGCGCCAACCAGCTCTCACAGGTCTTCACTGACATTTTCAACCTGTCTCTGGAACAAACTGTCATCCCGCCCTGCCTGAAATCTGCCACAATCATCCCGATTCCAAAGAAATCATCTACAGCTGGCCTCAACGACTACCGGCCTGTAGCACTTACCCCAGTCATCACTAAGTGCTTTGAGAAGCTGATCCTACAACACATCAAAGCCTGCCTCCCTCCCACCCTGGACCCACACCAGTTTGCCTACCGGGCAAACAGATCCACCGAGGACGCAATTTCCATAGCCCTCCACTCTGCGCTGAGCCATCTGGAACATCGGGGGAGCTACGTCAGAATGCTCTTCATGGATTTTAGCTCAGCCTTCAACACAATAACTCCGGACATTTTGATCCCCAAGCTATCCCACTTGGGGCTCCCACCACCCACCTGTGCCTGGATAAAGGACTTCCTGACCAACCGTCCCCAGCGCGTGAAAATGGGCCCTCACCTCTCCTCTACCCGCACTCTCAGTATCGGCTCCCCTCAGGGCTGCGTGCTGAGCCCACTACTCTACTCCCGCTACACATTCGACTGCAGTCCCACCCACCCAGAGAACATCATTGTCAAGTTCGCAGACGACACGACGGTGGTGGGGCTGATCACAGGGGGAAACGAGGCGGCCTATAGAGATGAGGTCCAGAAGCTTGGTGAGTGGTGTTCGGTGAACAACCTTACACTGAACATCACAAAAACCAAGGAAATCATCCTGGACTTTAGGCGTAATAGTGCCGCCCCCGCCCCCCTGTACATCAACGGTGAA